>CCAG010022508.1:0-101295 GCA_001077435.1 Glossina morsitans morsitans
TTTGTAAAACTATTTTTCACATGTTTTTTTTTTATTCAATAAATTTTGTTTTTTTTTTTTTTTTTTTTTTTATAAATCTTCTATTCCTCGAATTACACAAATCAATAATTCATTTATTTTGAAGAACGTACGTATAGAGTAAAAAATATTGAAAACTTTTTACATACGCCTGATTTACACAAATTACTGTTGCTTTGTTACCCGTGGGAATACAGAAAGAAGGATTGTTTGTACAATTCTCATAAATTATTTACTTTTTGTAAAACTTTTTTTATTTGTCCATTTATTTACACATGAAATTCAACTAACATAAACATACAGCCAAACTAGATTAAATCTTAAAAATAAATTTTATTTCTCTACTTTTCATAAAATGTTTTTTATCAAATATAATAAAAGCATAAAAGAAATTAAGAAAAGTAAAAACAAAATTCATTTATAAATAAACCAAGGGGAAAAGAAACAAAAGACTCATGTGCACATATAGCGCACAGAGGCACACTTCCAACCGGGCTATAGATCCGAGTAGGGACTGAACCCCAAAATTATTGCAAGCATGTAGAAATTTGGCAACCAATTGTAGTGAACACATTTATTTCTATCTATAAATCATACGAAGCTTCGACAATTAACAATTAGTTTAAATACGACATAGGTATATATATAGGTTCAAGTAATCGGATATGAAGATTAAGTTATAGATATCATTTAGATGTGCGCAAAGGTTCCTAGGTGGGTTCGAAAGCTCATCTCATATTTACGTTGATTGAATTTTATAAAGTATATATATATATATATATATATAGAAGAACCGAACTTCTCCTCTATCTTTCCTAATAGGGTCGTCGAGTCAATATATGCCATTTATTAGCTTATCTAAGCAGAAAGGACAAAAAATAAATCTACGCTTCTCTAGCGAAGGTAAGGCCAGTAAAAACAATTTATTTTCATAAGGTGGCAAAGAAGAAAGCGGACGTTAACCGAAAGTCCTTAGGGCAACAATTTTTTGAAATTGTTTGTGAATTGACTGTATCGAGTCGAGATGCACTATCCTTTAGGAAGAAGGCTATACAACTAACGTATATTCAAATAGTGTCCTCACCAAGCTAATGAATAAGCTTCTTGTAGCATACGTGTCGAGAAACGTCAACAAATATTTTTATTTTACGAATTTTTGAAAATGTGGTATTGTATTGGTATTGGAGTTGTAAAAATGTTCCTTTCAAAGTGTTTCGAGTAACGTTTGTCGTTTGCCGAAAATAATATATCAAATTTAATGAAAAGACTACGAAGACAACTATCTACAGGTTGCAAGAAAACACAAATGAACACGTATTAGACTGATAGACACATGAACAGAGAAATTTAAATCGATTCAAAAAATATTTATGAGTCAATTAATATAATAAAAGATCGATTTATCGCAAACTTTGTATACGCTACACTATGAGTAGTGTGCGGCGCAATTAGTGGCGAAAATTTCTTTTTTACATTTACCCTTACTCGGGGACACCATCATTGATCACCCACATGATTTATTTATTTATTTATTTATTTATTTATTACACTTATACAGAAACTCAACTAAAAAAAAGACAGTCGAGTTCAAATGACTCTTAAGTAAATCTTAAATTAATTATTATTAAAAAACTTAGTATAAGTACATTAAACAAATAAAGGAAAAAAAAAAGAAAAAAGAAAAGAAAAAAAAGCATGCACACAATTAGCACAGAGCTACACCCACAACCGGTACAGAACCTAGTTGCAAATGAACCTCTAAGCCATCGGAAACATGCATAAGCTTGGCAACCGATAATAGTTAACAACAATTAATTTTCGAATCGTAGTGACTTTTTAGGATTAAGAGCTAGTTTAAGTACGACATTGGCAAATCTCGTGTATTAAGCAATGTTGCTTTAATGGACTTTAAAGTGTCCGATAATGAAAAAAAGTGATAGACGCTATTCAGGTTCTTGCAAAGAACTCTGAGCGGGTTAAACAGCTCATAATTATATTTACAATGACTAACCTTAACCAAGGTAAAATGCCTAGAGAAGCGGTTAGGAACATTAAAACTTATTTCTCCAAGTAATGACGGCGAGTCAATAGCGCCGTTTATTAATTTGATTGCAAAGCAAACGCCAAGAACAAATCTACGTTTTTCAAGAGACGGTAAGGACAAAAGAAGCAACCTATTTTCATAGGGGGGAAGAGAAGCAGACGGATCCCAACCCAAATTCCTAAGAGCAAACAACAGGAATTGCTTTTGAATAGATTCAATTGAGTCTACATAGCACCTGTACGAGGG
Source organism: Glossina morsitans morsitans (assembly GCA_001077435.1). Classification (NCBI taxonomy): domain Eukaryota; kingdom Metazoa; phylum Arthropoda; class Insecta; order Diptera; family Glossinidae; genus Glossina; species Glossina morsitans. Next base: position 2,309 of record CCAG010022508.1, read on the forward strand.
AGACCACACAATAGAAGCGTACTCAAGTATAGGCCTAACCAAACAGGTATACAGCCTCTTGGTAATATACGGATCATCTAGCTCTTTGGACCACCTCTTGATGAAACCAAGAGCGGACCTAGCTTTGCTTATCGAGAACTCAACGTGCAAATTGAAACGTAACCTACGGTCAAAGAGGACGCCAAGGTCTGTGAACGACTCAACGTCCTCCAACTTGTGCGAATCTATAAAGTAATGGGTTATGAATGACTTCCTTCTAGAGAAAGAAAGCTTCTTACATTTATTTAGGTTTAGTGTCATATAATTTGAAAAGCACCATGCCACCAATTTATTTAGGTCAGTTTGAAGCTGATGTGATTGCGATTCTAAGGAAAAAGAAGAAAACAGTTTCACATCATCAGCATACATTAAGATCTGGCTAGATTTAATCGCCGAAGGCAAGTCATTAATGTATAGATTAAATAAAATGGGTCCTAAGTGGCTACCTTGAGGTACTCCTGACGAAACGTGGAATTCATATGAAGTGGTGAAGTTAAACAAAACTCTGAATGACCTATTATGCAAATAAGAGCTTATCCATTTCGGATTCTTAACTAAATCAGACCATATGGAAAATATATTAACTTACCATAAATTCAATATTGCATTTTAGGTCTAATGATATCCGAAATGGTCTATGGTCAGTGTTTTCCTTACACGAAAGTGTTTTCCTTATATAAACATTCGTATGTAAATAATCACAAGAGTTGTTTTTTCCTTTTATTATAAGTTAGACATGTATGCCCTTTGCCCATTTACGTTATTGTTAAAGGAAAATACTCGAGTTTGAGTATCGACTGCGTTTTAACTTTAACCTAAACGATTGGCTTTTAAAACAATTTTCCTTTATGTTGAAAAAGAGAAACACAAAAGTTGAAAAGTTTTTCAAAAATAATGCCTAAGTCTGGAGTTTAAGAGACGCGATCCTATAGAGAATTCATAATGCCAAGTGAATCCAAGAATCTGTTCTGCATAATACCTCAGGAAAACTTAACTTTACTGTCGGCAACAAATATGAAAATACATAAATATATGATATTCTTTGAGGCTTTGCATATATGTACACATATGTACATGTACATACATGTTGAAAACAAGTCCTTAACAAACTTTCACAAAAGACAGCTAAACTCTTGGTTGTCATAATATAAACTGCAGAAGTGATGAAGTAATATTTGGGTACACTTCTAATGTTTTTATCACATATGTTAATGAAAAAGAAAATAAAAAGGAAACAAAAAAATGATTAAAAACGAAATGAATAAAAAACAAAGTCAAAAAATTGTATTCAGTAATGACCGATCCTTTTATACCCATCACCGACTAAAACAAAAAGAAAAGAACTACATTTTTATATTCTATAGAGTTGGGTGGACGCGGCTGACTTTTTCTATTATATTGAGAGAATGAAAGTGAAAATTTATATGGTGTGTGTGTGATTGTGGGTACGAGTAACAAAGAAAAACCACGAAAAGCAAAGGTGTTCACAGTTTTTGTTAGATAGGGGTGGGGGCGTATTGAATGCTTTGGGTCCTTTTCAAATCCTCGTCCAAGTTTATGGGCGACATCTTCATTTTTGACGACCAGGAGAATGTTTATCACAGACGCTATATAGTTGGGCAAACGGACACATGAACAGGCCAACAAAACGACATTCGTAGATGCATTTCGAATTTGAAATTGGCCAAGAATTTATATACTCTATAGGGTTCTTGCAGCTTGCTGCTGCGCGTTATTAAGATATTGAATTTTGATACCCTACAATTTTTTCCATTTTTGTGCGGATACAACAACACCGCTCATAAAATATACGTTCAAATTTTTGTAGATTTACTTGCTGTGCTTTATGAGTCACTGACCAAAAAAAAAACAATTTTTTTCCATTTGGAAAGACATTGGTGTTCTCAATTTACGCGGCACTGTAGGCGTGTCCTGTAATGGATTTTGCCCATTTTCAAGACCAACTTGCGTACAAGAGCTTCAAATGTTTCTGCCAAATTTCCAGTCATTTTCGCTGCCAAGAGATTGTTTACAGTAGACGTTACAAAGATGGACAGAAGGACATATTTAAATCGATTCAGAACTCGATGCTGATCAATAGGATGTGCGTTTTGTGGGCTCTTTAGAGCTGCCATCTAAGCGTTACAAACATTTTGACAAAATGAATATAACTCTCATCCTTCGATGGTGGATTTAACAACTATGTCCGGCGAATGCGTATGTTCGTTTTAGTCCTCTTCTAAGAATAGTGGCCACTGTCTCATAAGTTTGTGCATAATTAAAACGAAAGTGCATGAATTTTTTCTGTTCTTATGAAGGCTATCCTTTTAATTGGGAAATAAAAATGCATTTTTTAATCATACTTTTACAGAGCTTAGAAAAGCATAATAGAACTGCTTGTCATCCGGACATTAAGTATAAGTACAATACATCGAGTTTGTCGTTAAACTTGAGTTAGTTAACTAAAGAAATCTTAAAAGGGATGGATTACCATCCATATTGGCCGTATCTATAGACTTTAGAAGCTTGTGATTATAAAAACTAAACACTTTTTTCTTTTCTTTTCTTCTCTCTTCTGTTTTTCTTTCTCAATAAATTTATGCATCAAAATTCCGATTTTTGATATTCTCTTGACCTCGCTATTTTCGCCATGACTATGATATTGCATTGCAATTACATTTTTCAGTCGAACAATAAAAAAAACCAGTTTTGTCTGCAGTAAAAAAAGTTGAGATATTCTTTGTGATTTTGCTGCTGATTGATCCTGTACGGGTAGTGCTTCTCTTATTCGTTGCTTATCTCGCCATACTTGACCATTTTTCGCCTTCGCGTTGCTTAACGGCAAGATTGTTATTACGTTGGCTTGTGTTGAACTTCACATATTTTTTAAGATTCTATTGGAATGGAAAATCTCACAGATTATCATGCGTTGCATTGTTTTGTTCATTCGAATAGCATGACAATGAAAGGAAATGAATCTATAATTATTAAACTCTTTAGTGCGTGACCAGAACGCTTTAATTAAAAATTGCTTTGTTCTGAAAGATTTATTTCCAATTTTCCTCCATTTCGGTGTCGACGGTGACAACAATAACACGGAAAGACGTATTAATAAATTTCGATATGATTGCATTTACGTTTAATGAATGTCGATATGATTTCAGCATTATTTAAGTTTCTTGATTACTGGGCGCACATGTTTATATATTCCACAACAATTCCCGAAGAATGACGTGTTTGTAAAGCTCAGAAGGCAGTTGGAGAGACCCCGCCAAATATATATATTTCCGCGATCAGCGTCAAATTCTGAATTGATGTAAGCATGTCCGTCTGTGTAGACATTCTCCGCCCGTTCATTAGTCCATCTGTCCGTCTACGCAACTGTATAGTACTTGTGGTAATCATTCTCCCATTCACAAAAATGAAGATATCGCCTGCAATCTTGCAAGAAAATTTGAAAAGGACTCAAACTTTTGAAAGAACACGCCTATAATACGTCCCCACGGCAATATAACAAAAACAGTGCATACCTTTGCTTTCCGTGTTTGTTGCTTCTTACTCATAAGGTACAACAGATACAACATACAAATTCCCACTTTTATTCTAAAAAGAAAAAAAATCAGTCGCGTCGAACGAACATTGTAGAGTAAGAACATTTAGTACCTTTCATTTCTTGGAGGATCACGGCGATGGGTATAAAACATTCAATTACGACCGAATATAATCTACTTACTTGTTTATTAATAGCGAAGTACGCTTAATACTTTTTCATTTCTCTTCCATTACACCCTATACTTTTTGTGCTAAGGGTAGACTAAGTTTGCACATGCGTGCAGACAACGTATACAAGGGGACTTCAGAACGCCTCTTATTCTATCAGTCGATTCGAAATCATTTTCCATATCGATCCATTAAGCATATCTGCCGGTCTGTTTATCCATTTGCCAGATTTTTATGCCTATTTCTCCGTATTAAAGCCAAAGATCGCAAATTTTCGCCATATTTTACCCTGACATCGTTTGACTCAAGAGCGAACGCCATTGAAAACTACCATTTTTAGGATCACTCTCCATATGTGAAGGCATTTTTTGAAAAATAGTTTCAGGAAAAATGATTCTCCGATCTTTAATATCTCTGAACAAAGGTCAGTGGAAAAGGTTAGTTTATGAATAATTGGGGTAATTAGAAAATTAATATTAAAAGTATATGCTGAAATGAATGGTTTTCTTAAGTGTCCCCTTTCCTCTCTTATAAGAGAAAAGTTTTTATAAGATAAGAATTTCTAATTTTTAGCATTTTATAGCGTGAAGAGATCAATAATTGTAGAAGTCGTACTGTGTAGGGTATATAATGGTCGGCCAAGGCCGATCATAAAATTTTAACATGCTTGATTATATATTATTGTCAACGAAATTTTAAGAATCTCTACGGGGGAAAGCATCGGGGAATACATCCCTACGTTCAATTGATTGAAATAAACCCTTTAACGCAATCAGTTATCAAGCGCATAAGTAAAAAAATTGATTTGGCTTCACACTTGTTGAATTATACATTCATTGACAAAATATTCGTGCGTATGTGTACGTATACATGTATGTGATATAAATACACATATATACAAATAAATATATAAACATCTATATATGTGTGTCTGTATATATATAAAAATCTACATTGTTCTTGCAATGATTTATTATCATATTTACCACATATGTGTCTGTGCTAAGAGCAATGAAACATTAAACTTGAATGCAGCCGGCATTTGTAAAAATAATAAATTACAAGTATCTACAAAATACATATGCGTATGTACATATACATACACTAGAATAGATAGGCTTGTGTAAGGTTCGCAGTACACAGTAAACACAGAATAATTATTATATAACGCATATTATAACGCATGACAAACGAAAGCATACATAAAAACACCGGCAGTGAAAGACATGTTTTTAGCAGTTGGCGACATCTAGCTTCGCATAAATCAGTGGTTGTGTTGTATTTGTTCAAAAAAAAAAAAAAAAGAAAAGAAAAGAATACCACATATTGGTCTCAAGAGGGCTCGCTTCACTATTGCTTTAACTAGCCAAGAGTATTAACATTCATTCTAAATGAGTCACGTGCGTGAGTCGTGCTAGCATCGCAGTCGAATCAAAAACAAGGTAGTTCGGCAAAACAACTATAAAGCAGTCGTATCAGCAGTATTTCTCACAAGTCATAGCCCAACGACACCGCCAGTCCAAAGACTGCAACAAACTCGTTCTAGCTGAAGAAGATTTTCGACAACCTCTTTTGGGTATTGTAGAGGTCCAGATGCTTCAATTTTTCTTGTTCACATGTCTAAACCACCCTCACCCCTTAAGCTGTCCTATAAGCGTAACTTGCAATGCCAGCGTCAGTATCCCGTGTTATAATCAACGGCAAGTCTCACATGCTATGAAAGTCTCATAATCCACACAAGTTAAAAGTAACAAATCTAAACAACATACAACATATTCAAGAGGTAATGGCGTTGTTGATAAAAAATGTGACGAGCATACACAACAAGCATAGAAGCAGTACTTTTATACATACATACACTTAGACTAGATAACTAATTTGATTTTGCTAAAATTAACTTTGCTGACGTTCGGATGCAACCAGACAATGGCAAATTTGATTATTTTCAGATCGCATTTAATATTTTAGACATAATACAACATCGAAATCGCCCTTTCCAGTGACTGGCACATAGATTGAAAATAGAAAAACGTATGGCCAACTGGTTTCAGCAACGCAGTGTGATCACGAATATCCGTAGTTCCTGAGTTATTAATACATCTTTCCAAGCAGTATAAAATTATTTTTACTTAACGTCGCTCAAAATGTCACTAACAACTCGATTTGAAACTAACGGAAGCACCGTCAACACTAATGTCCCGAAGAGATTTTCATAGAATTTTTTCTTCATAGCCTCGACCGATTTTTTTGTCTTCTAATATTTTTCTTCAATAATTTACTTTCCGCATAAGAAAAGTTTTCAATGCGAAATCGGAACAATATATCAAGTATCAAGATGAAGAATCAACGCTCAAAGAAATCTGGTGCTTAGCTCATTGGATAGGAATGCGCATTGCAAAGAAATTTTCAGATGTTTGCGTTCCTTTGTTTCTACTAGTAACTGATGAGTGGACAGTTACACCAGATATAACAATGAGTCATTTTTTTTTTTTTTTTTTTCGGAAAAAATCTTTACATTTGATATTTCAAAAAAATAGCAAAGGTATTTTATATATTGCTTGCTGTTTTTTTTTTGTGATATGACGAATCACTCAGGGAATGTCCCTTGTTCGTATAATACGTTGATTATTAAAAAGAACCGAGCAAAGTTAAAGACATATCATCACGGAGGTGATTGTCGCAGCCTAGTAGGTGTGTGCCCAATCGATAAGTATTATGGCTTTATCGACTGAGCGCTTACTATAGCTGCTACTAAAGCAAACTCTACCGCACTTGAGAATTGAACCCGTGAATACTGACTTGGTTGTCGCGGTTCTCATCTACTCGATTACTCCGTCAGCTGTTGCTGCTGTTAGTTACACATTTTCCCCATGGAATATTCTATGCCAAGAGAGCAACTACTCTTTTGAGGTAAGATGGGAATAGCATCATAAGAATACAAACGCTTATATATGGATACAATACATAATCGATTGAAATAGGTGTTAATCAGAAGGAGGAAGATCCCATGAACACAACGGGAATGATAGCATATTCCAGCTTAGTGTCGCTAACGTTTTTAGAGTGGACTTTGCTTACGTTCTCGTCCAGGAAAATCAACCTAAATGTCTCTCGGCCTATCACAATCTTTTCTCCTCACATGATTCGCGCAATTGTTTAGGTGCTGCTATGGTGTACCTAGACAAACATTTTGTTAAGTTAGACCAAATCAAACGCACTGGCAATGTATCTCCAAGAGGAATCCAATGATGATTGAAAAAAGAATCATATAGTCGATCTTCGATTTAGGAATTAGTTTATTTAGGATTAAGTTTATATATATAGCTTCTATTATATAGCAAGTTTCTATTCCATTGTATGTTTCCCATTGAGGGCAGGATGACATTTTTTATTTTTCTCTCACCTTGCCGTAGTATTTACTCATGATTTTTTCGGAAAATATATATACTTATAATTCAATTTCATCGCCTTCAGCACTTCCATAACATTCAAAGGGCATTCCTTGGATTAATACTTGAAAGAAATTCATATTGCACAACAATAAGATAATCGAAGAAAATTGTGGACTTTTGACATTGATTTTTGAATAATTTGGGCGTGATTTCTTCGGTCTTAGTCGATTTTTTGCAGGATGTAAGATCGATTGGTCGCTTGTTTCCGATCTAACTCTCCTCGCTTATGACATCCTAGTAATCAGAAATGATTGTTTCACAGAAAATCGATGACCTCGCTTTTGTATGTGTACGAAGGCATGTGCAATTCTGCAACAATTGAATATATGGACATGGACGTGTAAAGGACAGTACGACCTTAACTTAAACTTGACAATGCTTCGAAAATTTCACCCTATCTTTTGTTCACAGTATTGTAGACATACGCTGGTTGTTGCCTTTCGATCGCTTAGGAAATTGCTGAAACGTAAAAGTTTTAATGTTAAGGTATTGCTGAGAGTGTATAGAAGCCGTTACCAATCTTTTGGTAGTCGCGACCCACTGACATAAACTGATATAAAAAACTCTTGAATTGTAAGCTTGCAACTTCTCGATTCTACACACATTGAATATAATGTTCCCGGGTACTTGATTTAAATCAAAGTACGCGCACTTGCTTTTACCGCCAAATTATCGGACAGAGAGATATCATGTCTTAGCTGCTATAAAAGTTGAAAATTTGTTGCATACAAAAAAGTTCTGATGGGTAAAGCGGTACAGTTTTCTTTTTGAAAGCAAATCATTTTTCAGTTTTTAATAGAGCAAAACGACATAAACGGTTAGTTTTATATATTTTTGAGGACCTCCAAAACTTTACTTCGGATCACCGTTTGTCGACCGTTGCTTTACAACTTAAATGCAATATGTGTTTACATGTTTTTCCATTGAAGTGCATACACTGTACGTGCGTGTAAACTATTGAAGTGCTCGAGAGTTTGTTGTGTACATTCTAAACAAAATAAGTTTTGTCTCTACGTTAACGATTAGTTGGGATGTTTTCTTTTAGTTGTTGCGATATTGACTCTAAACCTATTATATTATAACAAATGAACAACAAAAACTATTTACAGACATTGCATAGCTGTCTATTAAGAGATGTGTGCGTTTGTGTGAACAACTATTTGATTTCGTTATTTGATTTATATGAGCAGCAATCACGTGACCTTACAAAATACGCATATCTACTCCAGTTTTAAAGTCATAACTGAAACATTTTAAAAGTTTGTCCCTTTTTCCGCGAGTGCTTTTCATTGTTAGCTACCAATGGAACATAGTGATAAACTGATAATGGCTAAGCGTATTTAGAACACTTTGAAAACTGTTCTAATACAGACGGAAGTATGAAATCAGTTAAGTTTTTTTTACTTTTCGCTGAATTCATATTAATAGTGCTCTGAATTTTTTGCTAATCTAATTGAATGTATTACGAGTTCATGGAATCTCTTAAAAAAAAAAATCAATGCAAACAATGTGTAAAGAGAGATTGTTGCAATTGAGCCGGAAATACAAAGCAAAAGATTTACGACCAAGAAATATTTCGACGAAGACATGTTTATGTGCACCTTGTACCACCAATGTATAAAAAAAACCTTCCAGAACCAAATTCTGGACGGTTCATTTTGACAATCGATCCGACGAGCTTCATCTCATTATCACGCCGACCTAATCAACTAACCAACTGTGCTAATGGTAACCTCACCAAACGCGTTCTAAAATGCAAAATGAAGCCAATGGTGTAATGAAAAGGTGTAATAAATTAAAACATCTCGTTTCACAAATAACTGCGCAGGCATTTAGACGCACGATTGAGACCGACAAATCAGGTAAACGTGAAAAATCGTGCATTTGGGAAAAAAAAGGCAAAGCGTATTCAGTATACGCGCTCGATTAAAATTCTTAAATAAATTTTGAAAATAAATTTGTGTTATACAAATCATTACAGAACACCATTTCGTTATAAGGCATTCAGTTTGGAAATATTTCAGCACAATCAAGCTAAAACTCTACGATTAGTCACAGGAAACCCCATGGATTATAGCTAATAAACATATTCGCAAAGTCTTATGGATTCCTAAATTTAAAGAAGATATTATTCATTTTACATTTCGATACCTCCCTTAGCTATCATCCTAACTTGCCCGCCATACACCTATTAGACAATAGCAAAGACGCAAATAGACTGAAAACACCTGTCTTTTATTATCAAAAAAAACCCTATAAATATGTCTATCAGGCGTTGTAGAATCATTGTAAAATTCATGGAAATCGCGAAAATTGGTTTCTTTTACTTTTTTGTCTTTTCTAGGATAGCAGGTGGTGGGTATAAAAGATTCAATCACGAGCGAATATAATTTTCTTACCTGTTTAATTTCAAGGTTCTTTCTTAAGATTATAAGAAAATGTTCCTTTTCACTGCTTTTGGACATTACGGAATTGAAATCGTATTATAATAAAATATTAAAATATAATGAGTAGCGTACCCTAATGCAATCATTCATAAATCAATTTCAATTTTATGCATTTAAATTGCAGTGTTTTGCTATACTTTGCTGTCAATTCTGTTTACCTTTACTAAACTAACATTCAGAATGAACGAATACGACCATAAGCATAAATCATATAATGAATGTTTAATGCAAGATAATAAAAAAAAGTACGAATACAGAAAAAAAAAAAAAATAAATAACAAAAAAGTTGATATGAAAAAATGACTGAACCATCCAAAAGAACTAATAAATGCAACTATGCGGCCACCCGATATTATCATACGTCATAATCAAATATTCGTTCGACAAAAGAAAAAACTATAAAGATTTTATATTTTAACACCTAAATGCAACATAAAAAACACTACGTTTTTTATGGTACGTGTTAGCAAAATAAAGAAAAACAATAAAATTGCATAAAAGCAATAATAATAAAAAATGATCCTTGCGAAAGCACGGATGCATCCGTTACTCAATCTCATAGCGACGATTGTTAATAGCGAAGAGCATAATAATTTATCCTTTGACTATGAAAATATTTCATCTATTAATTAGTGCGATAAAATGTTGAAGGCTATATAAAATTCATACAATGATATAATAAATAATAATATTGCATGCATTTATCATGTGCGATATTTTATTTAGAGAATAGAGCTACGCTTTTCTTCATATTTAGCGGAATTCTACCAGTTTTCAAAACTGATCGTAATCAAGTAGAGATGCCTGTGTGACCATGAGAACATAACAAAAAGGGGCGAAGAATGGCTCTCAAGTTAGCATACACCGTTCCAGTAGTGCGCTAAACGGTACTCAGACAAAGTGATAAGAAAATTAGCTCAAGCGTAAACTATTTCTTAAAATACCGATAAAGCCATTTATGATTACTTGTAAAAACAAAAATAATGTTTGACCTTTGAACTCATTTGACGATGTTGATAGCAAAAATTTTAATATCCACTTATTGAGAAGAGTTATATACAAAGTATGAAATAGAATCTGCAATATTTATATCCCTTGGTTACAAAGTTTGTCAAACCTAATAGGCCTACTGTAGTGGGGAGAGTAAGACAACTATAAGTAAGAAAACTATATTTGTTTGCAGCCGAATGTTTCATACCCACAACCCTTATCATGTAAAGGATTGAAAATAAGGAAAAAATATAAATTAGCATACCGCATAATATTAGGTGGGCGGGGCTAATTTTTAATATTCTTGTAGAGTAATTTTGTGAAAATTTTCCATTGAGGATATGAGGAATGAATAAAAGATACCGAAAACAAAGGTGTCTTGAGTTCTGATTGTACAGTCGTGCGGGTGTTATAGGCATGTCCTTTGATCTGCTTGGGCCATTTTTAAAATATTTTACAAAGTTGCAGACGGTATCTTGTTCTTTGAGAACGCGAAAATACGTGCAATAGATACTACACAATTGCGCAGACGGACTAACAAACGGATATATTTAGGTGCCTTCCGAGTTTGTCAATTTTTCCCGTTTCTGTACAGATCTTACAGCGTCGTCTATAGAATATACGTGCAGTTGATGAGTGACCAGTAAAAGAGCAATTTTTTGTCCCGTTTGAAAAACAGAGCTGTTCTCATTATACGTAGCAATGTAGACGCTTCCATTAACCGATTACACACACTATTAATACCGAGCAACGTGAAAGAACTTTTAAATCTTTGCAAATTTTTGCAATATTTACCACAGATATTACATAAATGGACATACGGACAGATGGATAAGCTTAAATCGATTCAGAATTTGACATTTGTCACGAATAAACTTACTATATATGACCTCTGAAACTATATCCTGGGCGTTGCCAACATTTTGACAAAATTAATATACCGCCCATCCTTCTACGGCGGGTATAAAAATGCGGTTTATTCCTTATGCCAACTGAAAAATTAAGCAACTACTAAATCGGCCCATGTAGAAAACGATATTGTAGGTATTCAAGGTTCGCCCATATGGTAACATTTCCCTTCTCTCAAGTCGTACTATGATGAGAAGCACCATTAGTACCGTATATTATAAAAATGTTGAACTTTTTCGTTTGTGTAACAGTTACAATCCGATTATGGAGCAAACAAGCACATATTCACTATTTCTGTCACTTATTGTTAGATGAACAATTTAAAGACTCTTTTGGGAGGAAAACTAAATAAATCTATTCATGTCTTTTTTTTTTTTTTTTTTATTTCCTTTTATTTATATGTGCTCTACTTCATCTATTTCTTTTAAACAATAACACTTTCGAAGGGTGGAAACTATCAATGCAAAAATTGATTTCGTTTCTAAGTATATTATGTCGTTATTATTATTTTTTATTTATTTACTTTTATGCGTTCCCCGTATTATTAGCAAAAAAGAGAGCGTCTTTCAACGAGCTTTTACATCAATCACGCAATATAGGCGTTGTTTCATGAACTGAGTGGTCGATGGTATCGCCCAAATGAAATTAAACATTTTCTATATTGATAGTATCCATCAATTCATGCCGAAAGAAAAACAAAAAATTCTGTCAATAAAGTTCGTTAACGCATCAATTCATTGCCACAACTGAATCAGCAGCGTATTCGAACAAACATGACCCCGATTGCAATGCCAACTTAAAAACCAAACCAAACGAACTACTCTTTGTGGTTGAAGAGGTTGTTCGACTTATTCTCTTGGGCTTTTGGGGTCGCAGATGCGACAGTTTTGCTTATTTACGCTTATTTGTTCAAATGAAAATGAATCTCATCGCTCGGGACAATTTTGCTTAAAAAATCATGACCTTGCTCATGCGTTTTCAGCATTCAATCAGCATGTATCTGAAAGCCTCCGTCAGTTGTCGTTCTTGGCTTCGCAATGACAAATGTACGTTCCTGTGGCAGTTTCGAAATTTTGCGAAATTTTGTTTAAAAACTCTCCACTCCGAGCATATCTTCCTTTTGTATTTATTGTCACAATGTTGTTGTTTATAACTAGCATGGCAGAGGGCATGTTAAGTTGATCAAAGTTTTGTGAAGCGAACAAATATTCTTTCATGTAAATATTAGAAATAATGAAGATATGTCGGTCTGTCCGATTGTTCAAGCGTTAGCTTAGTTAGGAATTTATGAATCTTTATTTATTTTTTTTGTTCTAATAAAACCGAAAGCTAATGAAATCGGCATTCATTACATACCTCACACTAAGCTACTTGATTGAAATGTAGAAGTAAACGCCTACACCCTACAACAAAATAATAGTGGATATTAAAGAATTCATTGTAAATGTAACGGAATTTGTCTTGCTTTTGCATAATTCACGATAGTTATGTTTTAAGCCCAATTGATGGATGATCTATGCTTTAATGAACAAGCCAGCCAACCTCTCCTCATTGTCAGGGCAAAAAATGAAAAGTTGCTCTGAAATCGAATTTATTAATTTTAACTGTTATTAATGCGAACATAACTAAATTATGGTAAAATTTCATCGGTTCGATATGTAGCCAGCGCAATGGACAAACACAGTTAATGGACAACACAGACAATATTTTCTTATTTCCTTAAGCCAAACCAGATGTGTTAGGGCAATTTTTGTTTAACAATTTCATCACCGGAAACCATAATCATTATACACATACGAATAATGCAAATATATGAATGAACAAATACATCCTGTTAAGGTGAACATTCATTCATTCATTCATGATCTGCTTGTGTTTTGCATTTTTTCTGATTGTATTGTGTTTGTGCCGCTTTTAAAACAAATGGCTGCGACGTACTTGTCCCTTAAACAATTGGCACATGTACAATACATTTACCTGACGGCCTATACTGACTGAATAGAGAAAAGAGACTAATCGTTATGTAAGAGATTTACATTTCTGCAACTTTGAAATGCACATAATGTCAATTTAATTAGTAACTGATTAATAGGACGACAAGTCGAAGGCTTTTGTAGTTAATTTGTTTCTCGATTTTGTTTTTTTTTTTTTTTTATTGTTTTTGATCTTCATCCTTCCGAACTCGATCCATGCGTATGTAATAATTGAATTCGTTAAATTCGTTAAATATAAATTCAATTAAAGCCTTAGAGTAAAGTAAGGCTTATCTTTACACACCCTATACCACTTTCTTTAATACAATTAATTATATTCCAAAAATAATTCTGGCCCTATATAGACTTATTTTTCATGAGACTCTTCACGTGGCAGTGTATATGGGAGGACAAAATATGAAGCAAAAGCAAATTTATTTTAAACTCTTACCTATTAAGCTGGCTTTTCTTCACCAAACCTTTACTTGACTACAAGGTCTACTTTCGAGCGGTTTATTTGACATGAAAGCTTACTCAACTTAGTCTGGATAACACTGTTGTTACACTATGCGTCAAATCCAATCCCATTTAAGCGTTGAGAGTAGATATTTTATGACAAAAATAAATGAAGAATTGTGTTTAGCGATGTGGGGTATTTATTAGTCCACCTTACTCGATCATGGCGCTTGAAAGTCTATTTTTCTAGTGGGAATGTGACAAAGATGTAATGGTCAAAACCTCAGTATGTTTCAACTTTTTAAGAAGAAGAAAGAATAGACAAAGAAATAGGTGCTCTTTCAAGGTTAACTTGACAGGCCATCTCACACTGAATGAAAGTATTTCGAAGTCCTTGAAGACTATTCACGAATATTGGAAGAGGACCGACTAAATTCGTAAACTCGTGAAAAAACCAGATTACATGAAAATTACTATGGCGCAGCCGGTTTTTAAACGAGTGTGATGTAAGGAGAACACAAACAAGTAGGGACATTATAGTCGGGCAACGCCGACGATTAGATAACCTCCGCCACTACGCCTAGTATAGTTATTCGCTCGTTATGGTAATAGCACCTCAAAAATTGCATATTTTCAGGCTAAGGCATAGTTTTTATGAAAGCCCGCATTTTGGACGATGCCCAAAACACCGCATAGCGTGATTTAAATTTAACGAATTTAATTTACTTTCTAAAAAATTTTATTGTATTTCAGATTCTATTATAAAAAACTGGAAATTAGACTTTCTCTCCTTACAAGAACTTGCTCTTTTCATGACAATCCCTATACATGTTAGGATCTAAAGAATTGACCTATCCGATCCAAACCGCCTATATATTTAATTTTTTGGGTAAATTGCTACTAGGGACCAATTTTCATCATAAAATATTAAAAACTAAAACTTTATCTGAAGGGCTTACTATTCATGTGAAATCTTAGATGGAGTGGGGTCCAAGAAATAGGCTCATGTGATTCAAATTTTATGTCAATTAATTAATTAATTTTAATGTAAAATCACTATCACAAACAATTTTTTATCATAAAATATTCACAATTAGGCCTTTTTGGTATATAAGGATTTATATATCAATGGATTTCTTATATGCGCTGGCATACAGAAAATAGATGGTACAATATGTGGTTCAGGTTCGGTAAGGTTGATCTCTTTGCCAGTTGACTAATATGAACTACGATTTTCACCGTGAAGATTAGCTTTTTTACCATGTAGAGATACAGTTTTCGTAGAAGCGGTTTTATGGCTGGGGCTTCAAAAAAATTTCTCCAGTTAAACCACATTTTTCATACCAATTGTAGAAATGCTATTACCTAGCGACATTTATCGACAAGGTTTGAAAATTGCAATTTTCTCTTTTTTGAAAAATCGTCATATGACGAGTGGTCGAAAAAGTAGATTTTCAATAGCATTCGTCCTTGCGTCAAAGCACGTCAGTGCAGCAAATATCTCAAAAATTACGATTTATACGTTAAACACAAAAATACATGCGCAGACAAAAGACGGACAGACGAACAGACAAGGTTACATCGATTCACAAAATGATTCTGAATCTTAGGCTTCTGTGGGTGCTACATACGTACGCGTACCAACACAATTGGTATAGAGCATAATATATGACTGGATCCTGTTTCATGACACAAAAGGCTTAGCCAAAAAGGTGGCAATGAAACCATTATTATAATTAGAGTCATTTATTTCGAACACTTTTTCAACTATAGCTTTGTTAATAGAATCTAAATATAAAACTATTTTACATAAATACGCAAACACAAACATGATCTGAAACTCATATTACACTACATACATATATGAATTTATATTTATAGGGAATATTTCATTATAAGCAGCGCAATATTATAGAAAGCAATAAAAAACAAATTAACATAATGTTTATGGAAATGGATCGCTTCTACATGTGTATTAAAGGAGCACATTATTCTCTGCATTAGCATTTTTTTTTTTTTCTTTTTTCACAAAATATATAAATATTTGCAAAGGAAAAATTCATTCTATAAACTACTAAACTATTCATTTTTATAAAAGATTTGAGTTTATAAAGTTGTGCAATTATTCATAGATTAAAAAACCATCATAGCAGTAGCTTTAATCAGACAAGCAAGATTTCGTTTTACCTATGTTTTGGTATTTGGAAATATTTTAAAACCGTTCACTTTGTAGAAGAGATAGGAAAAATGTCTTAAAATATTTCATTGCACTTCTAAGGACCATCGTAAAATGCCAACATTTAAGGGACACATAATTCTTGATCAATCGAAAGTTTCATGTGGATAGAGAATGTCTATGTGAGAAGCGCGTTTCAATTCGCATTAACGTAAAATACTTGAGATGAGATATGTTTATAGGCCGAAGTCCTACAGCTTGCAATCGCAAGTTCTTTACGAATACAAATCATATAACGGTAATAGTAAAGAGGGAAGTATATCAAATTGCCACTTGCGAGCGCTTCTTCATCTCAGGTATTCTCTTAATTGCAGTAGTATCAGTAAATCGATGGTGGGTTTTTTTTTTTTTTACACATATATACTTATCAGATTTTAAAATTAATACTTAGTTAGGTAAGTTAGGACCTTTTGGCCATTGCCGGCAATCAACCTTCGTAGCCTTGTACTAGTAGTATATGCACATGTTTCGATTTTTTGCGGTTCTAAAGATCGGAACAATAAACAAGTTACGTCGCGCCATCTATAGTAAGCAAAATAGCTGTTGCAATGTTCTTCTTTTCTTTTTTTTTTAATAAATAAATACGTTATATGTACACTATGTATGTATATACGTAAATAAATAGTTTATTTATTTACTTACATAAGAGTTGAACGATTCGCATTTTTGTAATTGTGTAGCGAAGCGAAAAGTAGTGCATTGGAAATGATTAGATCGCGAAGTAAATGTAAAAATTTTAAAATATTTCCGATAAGATTTGATTTAATCAGGAACAACATCTAAGACCCTATACTTTCTAAAGCTATTATCATATTTAGTTATTTATTTCCTCACTTTATTGATCCTTTTTGATGTAATAACGACGATGTTTAATGTATAATGAAATTTATTTACATCTACATATAACTGAATAGTTGGAAATACAATGAAAAGAAGTACTTAAGGGTGCTCGCCTACAATCAAGAGCACAATTTAGCTTTAGATCTTAAACAACGGTGGCTCAGTAAAGCGCTGCTACTATGCTCACGCTTGACAATTGTCTGGCGACTACTTATTTATTGTTTCATTTAAATTAAAAATAAAAAAATTGATTCCATGTCAAATAAAGAGATTGGGTTGTAAACATTTTATATAGATTATTACAAAAAGAATCCTAGGTGAGTTAAATATTCCAATTCATAACTGAACCCATATTGGGTTACTTTCACAAACTGAGAAATGATGTGAGATTTTAAAGTTGATTTAATCTACCGAGCCTTATCAAACGGCTATTCTCCCTTTATTAAGACGGACATTCCTAAGATATGCCGAACTTCGTCCAGTCAAGGTAGTGCTATAAACCCATATTAACTCACTCTCTCTCTCTTTCTCTCTCTCTCTCTCTCTCTCTCTCTCTCTCTGTCTCTCTCTGTCTCTCTCTCTCTCTGCCTCTCTCTCTGTCTCTCTACCTCTCGTTCTATCTCAAGTAACCCAGGTATTGAGATAAATAAAGAGACTTCTTTTCAAAAGAATACATGAACAACATGAATAAAAGCCTTTTTTGTATGGCGCGAAACTTCTAATACGACATTTAAATAACTATTTTTTGCAGAAACACACACATATGCATCCACATTTTTGTAAATGCAAACGCAAAAGATGATCACTTATATATGACTAAATAGTTCAAAGTTCTAGGTCAAGTTGTGTATTTGTTTGCGAAAGTTTTCAATTTTGAAAAGAAACTTAAAATGACATACGGGTAAGTGTTTTGAACGTTTAATATCATTGGTTGCTTATAGCAATTAAAAATTTTATGACTTCATATTCCAACATTAATCAGCGTAAATGAATAAGAAGAAGCTACAATCACGTCTGCCCCCACTTTATAGAGTCAATTTTCCATATTTTCAGAGCTTGTTAAGGAAAGAGTAATTGAAATATCTCGTCACATACGGTCCTCATTCGTTATAATATTTATAAAAGGGTTATGAAAAGACTTTTTTCAGTTGACTCATATCAATAATCTAAATATAGCAAAACACAGGGAAGAAGGGTTGGGAAGTGATGTGGTCGAATGGTCTCGAAACCTAATACTGACCGTACACATTATAATTAATAATACGGCGTTAGGTCAGATATGAATTTCTAATTTGAACTTTACAAGGGATTAGTTAAAACTTCGATCACATATCTAATAAATGTGTAATTGAAAATATTAAAAGCATCCCGGAGCAGTAAGCATATGCGGGGACACTTTCAAATAAAATAAAATAAAAAAATATGAAATTATGAATGAACCTAAGCAATGATTACCTTGTTTGCATAATTTCTTTAATATACGCTTCGAGGATTACGCCTGTTACTAAAGGATAATAAACTTTGCAGTCATTTCGAGCGTTTTCGTGCATGTTGAAAAAAATTGCAAAAAATTGAATTGGAACATATTACCGATTATACGCTCCAAAGTAATCACATTACCACTATAAAATTTAATTTAAATTTATCTATCAACTCTCACTCTGTAAATTAAATTCATACACATATGAAGTTATACGTATCAGAAAGCATATAAAGTTAGATTTGCTGAAAAATAAAGCCTTCTCAACTTGAAAACAAAATTTTCAAAATTTATAATCAAGGGACGAATTCGTTAAGTTTACACCGACAACTCTATCCCGTATGTAACACACATGAAATTATAGAGTCACAAAATCACATAAAATATATCACAAATAAAATCGAAAGTCGATTTTACCCTTGGTCTCTCTACTTGATCTTCTTTGGCTTTTCCATAAGAGCAAAGGTTCAACCATACCATAATCTTGGTTATCTGGTATTGCTGCTACAAGCAATAGCAAAAACGTTTCATTTGGTTCACGCTTGCAAGCATACCATAGCAACGTAATCCAAAATTAATCTCAACTCAGCTCAAAACAGTTGAAGGAAAAAAAAAAAAGTGTTTCATGGGTGCGTAAAAGTCATTGTAAGCCGCTTATAATTTTCGTATTTCTTGTTTAGATATTAGCAACTGGACTACATCGAGCTGGCAAACACACACACAACACGCGAGCAACAATATAGCAGGCGCGAGGCAAGTATGAAAATTTTAAATTTAAATTTGATTTTACACTCACGATCAAAACTGAAGGCATACTAATTTCGTTGTCTCGTTGAATTGCACCCAAGAAATATAGATTGAACGTCTCTTAAATAATTCCGGAATGCTTATTATATATAAAATTACTGCCCATATTTCAAAAACGTAGGAACGAAACGTAGGGAAAACTCTCAAAGTGAAATTAGGCCAGTTGGATATGTCACCTCCATCAGGTCCGATTCCACAATGAGAATGAGTAGCCAAGTATTGCGTCACTTGTATTATTGCTATAAATTCATTCTAAAGCTAACTTTCTCGATCTGAATTTTTGGAATGCATTACATATTTACAAAATTACATTACTGCTGCATGTCACTGAAGTGATGGATTCAATTTGTTACGGCCGACACTACCTGCACGAATGCTTTCAATGCCCACAGCCACAGAGCCATAGACCTGATTATTTTAGCATGATTATTCCAAATCGGTTTAAGCCTTCTTGTCTGTCTGTCTATCCATCTAACATAGGTATTTCGTGCGCAATCCACATATCACAAAATTTCCGCACACTGACATGTTTGCCTAAGTCTATTGAAAATGCAGTGGGTTGAACGATTTTTAACGACGAACTCGTTGTCGAAATAAAATTAACAATAAATGGACCGAATTTCTTCTAGTTTTTCAATATCAATTTTTAATATTTCGATCCCTTTTCATAATGTGGAACTTTTGACAATATCGGATATCTGTCGTATCCACACGTTCTAACATATAAACATGGGGATTAACGTAGTAACGAAATTTAAGTTTTCGTAATTTATGAAAATTGATTCAGAGAGCTGCGATTTCACACGTATAAATTTCCTCATCGGATGGGTCTGTTCACCGAACTCCCGATTCTTATCAAAAGTACACGATTTTGTGGGAATAAAATTAATTATTGTTGTCCTATGAAATAGTTAGTTAACGGTCGGTGTTATCCGATTACAAAGTTTTAACTTGTTTTTACGTATTCCTCGCAAAAACCATCAATTGCTGATTGAATGAATGAGTTTTCCTGTGTTACATAAACATAAATATTAAATTTGATGCAGAAATATATACATAGGCTGGTACATGTGCATTTTTAGATGCATATATATATATATATATGTGTTTGTGTGCTTGCGTCGATGGAAATTTAACAGTTAAAAACATCCTATATATGTGCATATAACGCAATATAAGAGTAACACCATTTTAATTTCATGACAGTTTAATTCTCTACTCATTTGCTGCAACGTGATGAATAATGATAGATATGATGGTATGTTCTACTGTATCCTAATATTGTTTGGGTTCATAGAGCGAAAAAGATTACATCTAGTACTTGTCATGTATTAATTTTTGATCTATATATTTGTGTTTTTATTAAATCGATCAATTGAAAAGTATTTTTTTTGTCCCTCTGTCCACCTTATTTAACCTATAGATCGAAATTTTTGAGATTTTTTGATGAAACGTGTTAGACTGACTCTTTTGCCATAACGAAGGACGGCATGGATCGGACCCCGCCTTATTACGAAAACTCATATGAATAACTCCAAGGTAATAAAGAGCATTCAATGGTAGGACGTGGCCCGTTACAATGATTTTTCTTGTTTTAACCGTTTGAGTACCAAGCAGCGCGACCGCGCTGTTCAGATTTCATGTCGAGAAAACCCAAATAGTTTTGAAAAAAAACTGTCGAAGAATCTCAAGCAGCGCGATGGCGCTGTTTAGATTTTATTTCAAAATTGTCTGGGTTTTCTCGACATAAAACCTAGACAGCGCGATTGCGCTATCTGGAATTCTTCGACAGTGTTTTTTCAAAACCGTCTGGGACTCAAACGATTAAACTAACGAAATAAATTCTTAGATTAAAAGAAGAGAGAAAAATTTAGTACTTTGTCTGTCTGTCCACCTATCTTGTTTTGCCCTTTGTTTAATCTACAGATTGCAGTTTTTGATATATTTTGATAATATTTGGTAAACTGACCTATTTTGGCTTAAGAACGCACGCTATGGAAAATAGTCTGGATCGGATCACGACTTGTTTTGAAAACCCATTATATAAATGAAAAACTGGAGGGCGGTATAAAATATTTAATGATGGATCGTTTTTATTTGTTTTAAACTAACGAAATAAATTCTTAGATTAAAAGAAAAAGATAACAAATTTAGGACTAGAAACATAGGCTATCGGCTCTATTTTAGAAAAGAAAATTCGATATTGAGCCTAGTAATTGTAATAACGCAATATATAATAAATTGAAAGATATGTTACGTTCTATAGCTGATTTCACGATGCCCGTAGGATCAGTTGTTCCCAATGCGATCCTTTTAATAGTAAAACGAAAGTTTACGCCGTCATAAAGCATGTGCTTGATTGCAAGAATATGTCCACAATTGGCGATTGCAAAGCCTGCTACATTTTCTTACGACCATAAAATCAAAAAACAATTCAGCAAATGAGAATATTTTTATATGCATTAGGCAATGCTATCAAAATCTCTGGTGGAAGGATCTATCGCCGTTCGGAAAAAAACGATAATGGAAAAACGAAACTTATTGTGTTCTTCTTGATTTTAATTGAACGAAATTAAAAGCTTAACGAAATTGCTGTAATTCTATGAAACAGGAAAATAAGTGAGTGATTGGTGGAAAGTACTCAGCAGCATAAGGAAAAATCATATCGCAAGACTATTGAAAACTTTTTCATAAATTGAGCAACAACTTTAAAATTTTCTATTTGTTTCCTTAAAGCTTCTTTTGGCGAACAGTTAAGTTCTTTGAAACATATTTACAATGGATCAAAAAGCAATTGCTGTGGACCAAGGTGAAACTGCGAGTTTTCTTGAAACTCTGCAAGACAGACGAGGAAGAGAAAGTTTCACGGCTTAAGTGATCATTTTGATGCTTTTTGTAAGTTTTCTTAAATTCTATTTAAGGCAGAAAGTATTCATGCGGATAGTCGAATAGAGACTACATTTTGAGCGAGTGAAAAAGGGCAAGGAATCAAGATAGACAATGCCACAATTATGCCAAATCTAAGTTTATATAAAAAAAAGAAAAAAGAAGAAACTCCCTTTCAGATAACAAGTTTCTCAAAAAAATCTAAATTAAATTAATTTTAATTTAATTCTTGACTGCAGTCGACAATTTTCAGTTGCCAAAGTCCAACGATGAAGACGTACTTTAAAGCACGTATGCCTGAAGCAAGCGAGACAGAAATCTCGATCATCTAAAGCATAAGCAAGCTAAAAATGTCAACATGTCATGACAACACAACAGAAGCTTGGGTAATTTTGCTGATCAACAATTCGTGTTTCCAAACAAAACAAAACTTTAACACTATAGGTGGAACTGTAAGGTAACGAGTTGAGTTTTCGATCTATATCTACCGGAAATTTGATTATGAACACAAGTAAGAAAATTATATTCGGCTCCCGTCGTTTTTCTGAAAAAAGACTAAGCAAAACAAAAGAAAATATACATTTTTCATTCTTCACGCTATTGGGTGGGGCGTGGCTGATTTCTCCTATGTTCAGAATAAAAGCGAAAGTTTACGGGCAAAAAGATACAGTAAGCCGAGGTGTACTGATCTCGCCCTTATATTACTTTGTGAGCAACATTGACTTGCGCATAACGACTTTCTTTTTCGATCAATTTGATCAACGTTGACGTTTATGACGTTCTTTTACCACTGCAATAAAAGGCAGACCGACAAACATTTCGAGAACGATTGAGATTTGATACCGATCGATAATATATATAGACTCTGTATGGTCGCGTGAAGCTTTCTTCTGATGGGTGCTGCAAACGTTTTCACGAAACGAATATACTCCTTATCCTTCGGTGATGGATTTAACAATAATTGGTGTAAGTGCACCACCATTACAACTAATTTAAGCGTTCACATCAGTTTTAAACGATTAAAAAAAATTAAATATTTTTATTAACTTACATCGTGTATAACAAAGCTCATTAATTATTATATAATTTTCGTTTATGCCCACCAAGGAGATAATGGACATATATATTACGTTTGCCAAAAGGTTTACAATACCCATAAAGAAAACGCCAGAGACCCCATATATATCCATGCACATTTTTCGTTACTATCAAATTCTGGATCGACCTAAACATATCTGTCCGTTCGTTGACTGGTAAAAACATTGGCAGTCCGTATACCTAGGTTGGGTTTGAAGATGGTCTAAATGGGTTAAACTGAGAACACCTTTGCTTATGGCATGTTATGGGTTATTTCGTGTATTCTGTAGACGATCGCACAACACTTGTACAAAAATGAATAAATGAGACCACGGGCAGCCAATATTATACAGTATCAAAATTTCATCAATATCATCGTGTTTTTCTTTTTTTTTTTTTTTTAAGATGAAAATGGTGTGCGCATAAAAGATTCGGTCACAGATGAATATAGTTTTCTCGCTGATTGTATTCAAGTAAGTGGATTATTAGTAAGTAATTTTTTTATCCTCTCTACCACAATTAATGTTTTCTTTATCTATGTAGTTATTTTTTGTTTAATAAACTAAAAGGAATAAAAAAGTAAGTTTAGTAAGAAGAATGAATTAATTTTCACCTGACGATATCACACGATGAAGGCGAGATTCCATACTGGTGACAGAATAATTTTTTTTTTTTTTTTTTTTACGCAATATTTCAAAATATGTACAAGAAGCTGTTAGTTTCTTTTCCGAATTTTGTTTCGGTCATTTTCTTCTCTTGTTCGCTTTCAAGAACTGATTTGCAGGATTATCTTCTTTTTCTCTTTTTTCTTTCCGCCCAGGTTCAGGTTTTTGTAGTTAATTCTTCTGTTTCTCTTCATTTTTGGATCTACAGTTTCGTATGAAAAGAAAATTGAATTTTGAAAATCCTTTCAATTTTTACAACAACCACCCAACAGCTTCAATAGACAATCAAAGCGAACACTGCATTGATTGCGTTGCAGTGATATGATCTGATATTTCAGTGAATACAATTTGAATGCTATTTAATAAAATTTATATTTCGTTTTTTTCAAGCCAAAATCAATCAGGATTTAAAACTTGAATTCTCACAAAGAAATTACTTTTCAAACATATCACGTATTTATTTACATTGTTTTTGCAATTTGTGGGCAAATCTTTGCCCCATTCGGAGGATTGCCAGACTTGTAACAGTTTCATGGTTTAAAGCTTTAAAAGTTTTGTCAAATTTGAACCCATTAGCCAGAAACCTTAATGGAACTCTGCCAGTTCTCTGGTGATTGTCGACGACACCATGGCAACTATTTTTATTTTCCATCTCGATGAGAATTTTGAAACCAATGTTGTTTCCTCAGATAAAGTTTTGACTGACGTGTAGATTGATAAAGTAAATCTGCTCCCATATCCATGCCAATTAACAAGATTAATATATAGAAAATATATATAGAAAACATATTCGATGCATATTCGTTTGTAGGTATGCTCTCTTTGTTTAAAGAGAGTATACATCCAACTTATTCCGCATAGACACACCAAACAATAAAAACAGTTTTCGCCTCTTCAAGTTTGTTTATACCTATTCCCTCAGTTCCCTCAGAGTGAATGGAGGGATCTTTAACGTTGTTGCGACTTTACTGTGTACATAGCCGTGGATAAACGAACGAACTACTATTGTTTTCTGACATTTATCAACAAACATCAACTATATGTACGCGAACACAAATGAATTTTAAGGAAAATGTGAAAGCGTTTCCCCAGATCAAAAGCGTTATTTATAGTTGCTTTTTATAGATCGTAAATACCGATGTTCGGAGGATCAGTCTAATCTGTTCGCGAGGTACCTCTTAAAGCTCATCACTTTATCAATAGAAATCACTTTCACATCGCATCTTCAGGTACTTTTGCTAATCAAATGTATGTTGATAAGATAATGTATAAAATCCCGTTTTCCTAGCGGTTCGAACCGCTATTTCCGCTTATTATAGGCGAGTTTTGTGAGCGGATTAATTTCGTCTATGCGCAAAGGAGATCCGTTAATTTAATATTTTGACCTCTACCTCAGATTCGCGATGGCGATAATTTCGATAAAAAACAGCAAAAGGATGGACGGACATTGCTAAATTAACTGAGAAGTATGAGCTGATTATAACGACATCAATTTTATTGAAGTTTTTAAATGTCAAACTATACTGACAAATTATCATATCCCTAATGATCCCGACTTTAAAAGACTCTATTGCAGAATTAGAAAAAATGCATACCATGCGACTGCGCGCGCACGTATGCACAATCACTCTATTATACAGTAAAACTAAATCGTCTATAAAAATCATAGAAAATTGCAAGGTCTTTAGGGACACGAGCTCGAAACCCAACTGAATCGTGCTCGACTTTGAAATAAGAAGAAACAAAAAAAAATTGTTTTCTTCTCATTCGCCTATAAGTCAGTCCTGTGAATTTTCTCACAGGTGTGAACTTGATTACTGCCTGAAAATATTGTGATCCATATTGTGCGTGTTTATTCTTATGGCGTATTTTCGGAACAGCGTTGTTAAGGAATTGTATTAAGCTCTAATTACAAAAAGTCATATTTCATTTTTAATCCTTCACGTTGCTGTGCTCATCTCTTCTAATAATTTTTCCGATTATCAAGTATGCTATCTTCTTCTTCTTATTTTGAACAAGTACAACAACGTCAATTTTCAATATTCGGGCCTGTTTACTTTACGAGAAAGATGCAGAAAATGTCTAGAAGGTGAGAAAAAATGAAAATTTAATCGCTTGTAATCTTGCGTAGATGTGGCCGATTTTTTCGATTTTTGTGCAAGTGCTGCAGGACAACGCGTTAAATCTGTTGTGATTTATAAGCAAGGAGCAAAGAATCAAATTGTGTTTATCTTAGCAAACAGGGTTGGTCCCGCATTATGTCCCACTGTCGTTTGATCTCGTAAGCAAAACCGCATTTAATGATTTCCACAGACATACCTATGTCTAGACCAATTCCCACAGCTCTCTCGCTCTTGTTAGTGCAATTGTGTAGAGTCTGTCTGTTACTCTCATTTCCCTGCGGCAGGGACATTTTGTCAGTTTCACATACGAAAGAAAATAAGAAGGTCATACTTGTACTGGAGGTTACTTAGTAAGCTGGCTGGGACGCCTATGCGCATTGTTCCAATAATGAAGAATAAATTATTTATTAACACCGGAAGAAGGCACTTTGAGATCTGTTCGCTGATATGCTTCATAAATCTATGGACGAGGAACACTTACATTTGCACAAATGTCCTTCTCGTTATTTTTAAATTTCATTTGCTTCTCGCGACAGTTACCTCTTGTAGTTAATCGACTGCGTGTTTTTCTACGCGTGTAAAAGAAAACTTAAGTTTTGATTAGTCTTTGAAATTTATGGAATGTGGCTGTTAATCAAACGGTCTATCGAAATCAAGCAAATTCGCTCTATAAACTCTGTCCTATTATTTCTATTGATTGACTTGTGTTCGCTTAATTCATGTCACGAGCAACTAACTGAAAAAAAAAAACGTAATGCTCCAAAGGAAACTTGATTGGCTTTGCGTTGGTTAGGTTATAAGAGATAATAACAAACATAAAGTTAGTGGTTTTTTTCTATATCCGGCCGCAAGAAAAACTGTATGGGATTGAAATTCCAGGGAATGTAAAAACAAATTTATTTTTTTTTTTTTTAATTCCGCGTCAGGTGAAACGGTATTCTCTTTTAAGTGACTACGTTGCGGCGAATTTTTTAACTTTTCTTTCCCCCATGTACATGTATATATGTATACATATACATATATCTGTGTCGCTAGGCTTGCCAACCTTTATCGGCTAACTTCCTGTATACACTCACTTGTTCCTTCCATTGAAAAATCATCGTAGTTAAAAATGAATGTTGAATTGATTTTCAAATAAACAATGACAGAAACATTGTTTTAAAGAATACAATTTTTCATCTCTCAAACCCAATATAGTTTTATTAGTTTTACATTTGGACAGTTTTCGATTGCATTTACACTTTACATCACTTTTGTTGTAAGGTACATTCAATTTGTCCGGACGTTTGCAGAAGTGTTTGAGAAAGACCTGCCTTTTATTGCGTCGATATCGAATCATTTTTCAAACCGATTTAATCATTTGTACCTAATCGATATCTATTTATGTATTATTTGGTTGTGTCTCTGGATCGAAGTTTTTCAAATATTCTCTAATGGAATTTCGTAGACTAACAGGTTTTGTACTAAGAGCAAATACTTTTGATAATGCTTTACATCGAACCGTTCTTATCACCGTTGTCCATATACAGCCTCGCATTCTCCAAAACTCATTTTATGCAGAAATTTCTGTCATTTTCAATAATTGTGAGCAAGAATCACTGCAGGGCAGTATTTTGCTAAATACAATAATTGGGAAAAATTTGAATAGAATGGAAACGTTTCGTGACAATTGTTCATGCAAAACATACGCCCTTTAATGGCAATAAGATTTAATTTGTAATATTTGATGGCTAAAATTGCTACGAAATCTTGACTTGATACATTACGTATACTGCATGGATTTATTTTTCGAGACCCAATTCTCAGGAAAATAGCTGAAGAGTTGTGGTATTAGAGACAGCCTTACCTGACTTTAACATTTTCCACTTACTTTGTTTGGTTTTATTTTCGTGCGAGCTGAATAGACGACTATATGGGCAATTGACAATCGCTTAATAGCTTGGTTGAGAACAGTGCAATGCAATCGTTTCAATGTTTAAAAATTAATTCCAAATTCTTTAATAAAACAAATTTTATTGACTTAGCATTCAATTTGATTCGTTGACTCATTCACGCTCCAGTCGACATTTGAATATAAACAAAATGCATTTTTTTTTTGTCCAACAGATATTGTAATTTAATCAAACATAATGTTAGATGTAAGCTACACGAGAACACACCCCTGCCCACCAGCATTGCATGCCAAACACTATCAAAGTAAAAGAAACTTTCTTTTTTCAATGGAAGTTATATTTTATGTCTCTGCAAAGGGCAGTCCGTCTCGATTGTGTTTTGAGCGCAAATAGTTTAATACAATCCACCAGTGTAGCGTTGTAAAACTTGCAACTATCACGTCTGCGTGTAATTTTTATGTATTTGTATAAGATTTCTTAGAGAGTTTGTTAATCAATCACACAGTTCGGACGATAATAACGACTTACAAAGCCATTGTTGCTAAAGTAAAACGAAAGAAGCAACAGAATATCCTTACATTTATTACTTTAACACTCACCCATATAAACTTCCAAATTATTATGATACAATAAATATGATTTATCTTTTTATTATTGTCTATTATCCGCAAATGAATTATTTGTTTGTGTTCGTGCCTTGGTGCTTATACGTATAATGATTTCAATAGAAAAAAGGGCGTAATAAAATTGATTCCGCTTTTCGGGCCAATTTAAAGAATTTGTCTATGCTTAGTTTTGTGTGTAACAAACCTATCCAAACCTGTCCATCTGTCCCTCTACCCAACTGTGTAGTATCTGTATCCTACCTACTCCATTTATAACACATCCTACAACGGACAATAGGTGCCAATTTAAATCGGTCAGAATCCTTGCGTGACGAGCTGTGTGGCAAATGATATCGTCCTTGTTAAAGTAAACGTCGGCTACATGTATAGGCTGAAAAGAAAAAATCAGACAACATCGTCTACAACGTAACGTAATCCATACACAATAATAGTGAAACCAGCAACATTTTCAAGAAAGTGCGACTCAATTATGTCAATAGCTACCGCTGATTCTTTTCGATAGCTGATACAGCGAACGCATCAATACTTTTATGTTAAATGTGATATAACATTTTACAATAACAGCTGATTTTTGTTAACTATTCAAGTTTAGCAAGAGGTATCAATGGACGTCTAAATGACAATCCAGGTGGTAGTGAAAAGGTCTTGAAAACCTCTGTAACAACTCAGCTTTTTGACGCTCTGAAGAAAGCTCACCTTATTCTTGAGACTAATTATCAAGAAACATTAAAATTACCTGCCTATACTATGCACTATTTTGGTTTAATAGAATTTTGGTTTAATAGAATTTTGATATTATTGACAAATCAAGCGTGAACATGTTACATTACATTACATTACATTACATTACATGCACTTTAGCGTTGCGCACATTTTTGAAATTAGAAGCGAACCTTAAAAAAATTATTTCAATATTAAAAGAATTCAATGCGTGCCACTCTGTGATATTATATGCACACACATATATACATAGCATATAGGATTCATAGATTTGAGAGTATGTATGTATGCATAGGTATATACAAGAATGCATGCCGCTGTAGTTGGAGAAGTTATTCGACTATTTCTTTTGGAATTTCGACGATACAGACGCTCAACATTTCTTGTGCACCCATATCAATGAAAGTGAACCTCATTATTAAGAGTAATTTTGTTTAAAAA
Organism: Glossina morsitans morsitans; assembly: GCA_001077435.1. Taxonomy (NCBI): domain Eukaryota; kingdom Metazoa; phylum Arthropoda; class Insecta; order Diptera; family Glossinidae; genus Glossina; species Glossina morsitans. The sequence goes on from CCAG010022508.1 coordinate 32,088, forward strand.
TTTCACAATTTTCTTTATGAGTTTCCAGCATCCAATTAGCGACCTCATTCACAGTGGTGTGCTGATAGTTCAAGAACGGCATTAAATTAAAAATGACATGTCTTCTCTTCGTAAGACGCAGTTCTTAATTGTCACCCTTAAGATGAACGAACTTCTCTTTATAAAACATTGCTGTTTACAGTGAGGCAAAGAAAACGCATAATTCAATCACATATCTTAATAACGATATATTTTAATTTTTGAATAATATTTTTCCATATGTATTTATAAATGGCTGAATTTCTTCGATTTCACTCTATTCATAAATAATTGAATCCTTCAACTTCACTTTCGTTTACGCGTTTAATATAAATAATATTTATAGGTATGTGTACCGTTTATTTGTGGATATATATATGCGTGCGTGCGTGCTTGTGTGTGAGTGTGTTTCTTTTGCTATTCGAGCTAGAGATAGAAATTTTCCAAAAATACTACTGGCCCGTACCAGCAGCATGCACAATTCACCATTCATGGCATCTGCATACTAAAATTACCCCCCCACACACACTGCATCAACCACTCTCCTCCGCGAAGGAGGCCCGCCTCGTTCAGCCATGCCTTTACTGCACACCTGTCTCGGTCGTTCTTCCCTCGACCTCTCCCACGAACTTTCCATTAATTATATCGTTCGCAAAGTCGATAATTGTTGCATTCACCGTTAGCGGCAGCCTCAGAACCTCGTTATACATTATGTTGCACAAAAGTGGACCACGGATTGATTTTCTATAGGAGACCTACTGTTAAGTGCACTCTGTGCAGTTGTCGCTTTCGTACATTAGTGTACGATTGAAGAAGTAACTTACTATGAGCAATGTATTTAATCGTAACTAAAAAACTCTTTGTGTGTGAAAAAATATGTATGAAGTAGTGTATGATAGGGATTTTTTTTTTTATAAAAGAGAATATAATTAATTAACACTTTTCTCTTTGCTTATAAAAGAAAGGGATTTCAAATATAAAATTTTGCTGTAACTGTGACAATAGTCTATTTTACTAGCTGCAACTGCTTGCAACAGACGATCGAACCCTTGCAAAACCAAAGGACACAACTTTTTAAAAATTAATGAATTAATAAAAATAAAAATCCGAACACAAAATTGAAAAAATGTCTCTTATTTGATAAAACTTCTCGGTCGTTTCGGTCTTTATAACCAGTAAAAACTGCAACGTATGCAACAATGTACTAAAGCAAATAAAAAAATTCATTAAAAAAACAAAGACAAAACAAACCAATTAAGTAAATTATATTCGATTGTAACCTTTAGAACCTTTCATATACATCACCGTTATCCTAAAAAAGAAATAACAGAGGTACAAGAGTTTCCAGTTTGTGTTGTATAGGCCTGTGGGCCTGTGTTTAAGGCGTGCCCTTTGGCCAATTTCTTTTGGAGATTTGTATCGGCGGTATCTTCATTGTTGCGCATGGTTACTATTGATATTACACAGCTGGGCGGACGGACAGATGGAGATACTAGTATATAAGGTTCAACCAAGCATGAGGGGTATATTCACGGTGTCAAAACGTCTGCAATGTCCCGAAAGAAGTTTCAGTTACTCCACAAAGTATAGATAGTCTTGATCGGCATCAAAGTCTGAATTGATTTAAGCATGTCCCTTTGTACGATAGTCAATATGAGAACTATATAAATTCTTGGCCAGTTTGAAATTCGGAATGCATTTAAGCATGTCTGCTTATTCGTTTGTCCATCTGTCTGTCTGCCAAATTGTGTAGTACCGGCGGTAAACATTATCCCGTTCGCAAAAACGATGATATCGCCTAAAAATTTCCAAAAGTGTTTAAAAATGACCTAAGCCGATCAAAGGCCCACACGTCTATGCAACAAAAACTGTAAACACCTTGGCTTTCCGTGTTTTGTGCTTGTTATTCATAAAGTACAACACATTCATCATATAAATTCCGATTTTTATTCTGAAAATAGAAGAAATCAGCCCCGCCTATCTTATATTATAGAGTGTAATAATTTTTTTTTTTTTTTTCATTTTTTACTCTTTTTTAGGACTTTTAGGTGATGAGTACAAAAGATTCGGTCACAACCCAATATAATTTTCTCTTCTTGTTTGTCGTTGTAGGCGACGCTTTTGTTCGCTTTAGAATGTTTTGAAACTTGAAAAAATAAATAAAACAAAACCTAAAACCGTAAACAAAGAACAAAGAGGAAATTTTGAGGCAAAAGTTTGAAAATGCAACTAACTCTGGTTTCTCAAGAGGAAAAGATAAAGAATACAAAATTTAAGAGCAAGTTGTCGTAGACAGGACCAATTTACTTTTCTCTCCAAGATGACCAAGAGTAAGCATTCATTACGAGGTGCAACCGATTAGCATATCTAGTATACCTCTGGAGTGAATATAAAAATAGTCTCTATCGGTTCTCTCTACGCAGCTTCATCCTTAATATTCCAACTCTGATTATGTCTACTTACGCAACATACTCTTCTTTCAGTCTATCGGTCAAATTAGAAAACTTCCGCACTCCACCTACATTTGCTAAACCCTTGAGCACCATTCTAGGAAGCGACTATATTTACGAACTTGGAAAACAATACTAAAAATGGATACAAAAGTTGAAATAAATATATAGGGAATCGGTGAATTCAACTCATTTACTCAATTCAAATTCAAAGAGAAATTCTAATGGAAAAAAGCAAAACTTGAAGTTCTGTATATATTGGATCTATTTTAGAGTTGTTTGTCCCGACACTCCCATGTTATTTAAAAATTCACTTTTTTATAAACTGTCTTATGACTTTTGTCAAAAGACGAAAATTTCTTTGCAAAAAACTTTTAGTAAATTCTTTTTAGTTTGAATACAAATCCTATTCTTCATACAAAAGGAAAATGCATTAAAGTTATTAAGCCAGGTCAAGCATTCAAAGTGAATTCAAATTCAAATCGGAGTGCAACGATGAACGAGATTTTATTAATTAATTAATAAAAAGAATTTGACTTGAGAATGAAGAAGAAGAAGAATCATGTTTGGTTTAATCTGAATCCATTAGTCCTTACCATTATGTTACAAATTTGCAAGTTAAAGCGAAAATCAATTCGCTCGATACATCGATCGTACACCTGATACCGTATATACTTCCAATCATATTTATGCACGATGTAACGGTACTTTATTTGTAATTTATAGCCCAATACCATTACTTTTTATTTGTTGCCATAATTTGAAAACAAAATTGTTAATAAATTGTATTAAGCCCTACTTATTGTAACGTGGTATTTACACACTTTAGCGCGGATGAAGCCGGGAGCCACGCACTTTATTTATTGTCGCGTTTTATTGTGTTCCGCACAACTTGCGGAACTTAATACCTTTGTGTGTTAGTCCTTGTGTGAGTCGCTGCTAAAGTCGACGTTCTCGGCTTGCTTTTCCAACTAGGTCACTCTTTTTGCTCCCTGACAATGTACTGGTAAGCAAAGCCTTCGGTTCAACCGGTTGATTTGCTTACCGCTACGCTTTGATAGATGGTCATAGGGCTTTTGGTTAACACACAGTTGCCCTTTTTATCACAACTTACTAAGGACTTTGTGATGGACAACGCAGCCTTCGATTAACCCAATCGATGCTATTGTCTTCCGACAACCTACCTTAGGCTCATTACCGATTCACTATTGACCAGTAATAGAAATTTGTATACGTAGCCTACGCTAAGCAAAGCGAGGCAGTGTAATTAGCTTTCGAATAAAGGCTCAGATCTATCCTCACCGCAAGTAGGTCTGTAACTGGCTGCAATTTGATTGCATAAACTGCGACCTTTATAGCATCAGTGCCAGGACTATCCACCACAAAAAAGTACAAACTCATGCGAAGCAACCAGTGAATAGACAGAGCAACCTTAAATATATAAGACCCCAAAATGGGTTTTTAATTGGAGATGTTCACAGGGAAATCCATTTATATGCAAAAAAAAAAAAAAAAAAAAAAATAAAAATGCAAATGGAATACTCTAAGGAAATGGAATACCAATAAATGTTAATATATATAGAAAGTTAATATTAATATCAATAATGATAATAAGTAAGAGCAATAATAAAATTAACAATAATAATATTGTATGTAAATGAAAACGATTGTGAAAATCAAAATAAAAAGCAGTGTCAATGCTAATATATACTAATATATATGCATATAAACAAAAGTAATATCGTAATATCAACAATAATAAGAATAACATGAATATATAAATATTGATATGTATAAACGTAATAATAACAATGATATTAAAAAAGTAATGTTTAAGGCAAGCTGATAATGCAATTCAATCATAACAATATGTAGAAGTAATGTCAACGATAATAATATAGAAGCAATAATAGCATCGGCAATAACAAAGTGTCAACGTAAAACCATTAATAATGCTAACTGTGTATACGAAGTGAGCACGACAATATTCAGATCAGCAAATAACATTGATTCGAATAATTGAAACTGGGAAAGGAACGGAAAGGAAATAAGGAAATAAACGGCAATCATACAATAGGAAAATTTCATCAGCTGATTACTGCTTTCCACAAATCACAAGAAAATTTCTTTTGTTATGAAGGAAGATACTGTCCAAAGGTAAGACCAATGATGATAATACTTTGCCTTGTTCCCTAATATCCTTTCCGTTCGATCATGTCCTAATAACCGTTAGTCACCATAGTGTACAATAATTTCAGACAACTTGCATCAATTGAAGAAGCATTCGAGAAGTGGCGGTTACGAATGTTGACGGTTGCAGGACAATGGAGATGATTTATGGTTGTATAACTCCCCCCATGGGGTGCAATAAAGTCAGCCGTTAAAAGGCCGTAAAAATGTCGACAGTGGAACCAAACAAAGTTGACTTTGTTTCATCCCATTATTTTCAACACTTCATACTGCAATGCGTGTCTCTTTTAACCATTTTTCCAATTATGAAAATTTTTGTCGTCATCTTCTTATGTAAAACTTTGAACGCAAATTGCTTACATTCATTTGGCTATCGCATAGACTAATGGATAGATAGGACGTCCGGCACCCAACTGAAAGACCTCAGGACTCAATCGCTGGTTCAATAGACCATAAGTTTGGATTTTTTACATATGTGAATTAGAAAACTATGTGAGACCATACAATGGGCATATAGCACGATGTGCTGATCACACGTATTGATATGAATCGAATGAAAAGAGTTTTTCTTTCCCATTCCATTCAAACTAAATTAAAAGCAGAAAAAGAAAAAAACTGTAAATTGAACAAAAATAATTAAATCAATTGGAAAGAAAAACAGAGAAGAAAGCTGTTACACACCCAACTAGATACCCACACACATATAGCCAACCATCATAAAGCTACAAGGGCATGGAAGGGAAGCGTACCATTAGCTCGGCGTAAACAATTGCGACGACCCATTATTGGCAAAGGTAAAGAATTCATATTCATATTTATATAATATTACCTTTGAATTTGATTTGATAAAAGAAAGAGAAAGACGGATAAAGATGAAAAAGCAAAGGAAGCTTAGAATAAATAAATCACACTTAAAATCATGGCTCGTATATAACCCTGATGGGCCATGAACTGTGATACGGATCAAATATAAAATCTCTAGAGGTAGCTCTGGAGGTTAGTTGGCAAGCTCGGTCGAGAAGTTTACGCTCATTCTTGCACTAATAAGGAATAAATTATTTATTTATCCCATACATAAGATCTGTTCGTTCATACGCTTAATAAATCGAATGGACTATCAAATGCGTATGTTTTACTATGAAATTTATAAGCCATGTACCATGTAATGTCAGCTACTCCTATGTCCTAACTGTTAGACGTCGAACACTTATTTTACAACAGACAGTTACTTCTTTTAGTTATTGCACTGCGTGTTATTCTACGCGCGTAAAACAAAACTTGAGTTTTGATTAGTGTTTGAAATTTGCTGAGTATGGCTGTTAACCAAACGGTCAATCGAAATCAAGCAAATTTGTTCGATAAACTTTGTCCTCTTACTTACTTATTGATTGATTTGTATTCGCTTAATTCATGTCACGAACGAATAAATGGAAATAACTTAATGCTCCAAGGGAAACTTGATCAGCTTTGCATTGGTTAAAAAGTTAAAAAAAATAATAACAAACCTTCGTTACACACAATGATGAATTTTTGAATAAATTTATTGCAAAAGCGTAGTTCAGTAATGGAAGTTGTGGTCTTTTTTATATCCGGCAAAAACCAAATAATATCTTCAAATAGTGAATTAAATAAAAAATATGTGGGATTGAATTCGCAGAAAAATGTAGAAACAATCCGTGTTATTTTCTGTTCATTAGTAATTAATTGAAGTAATTTATTAAGCGTTAATTAAGTGAAATATTAACGAGTGGGCGATTTCCATTTCTATGTTCCATCGGTTGTGCTGTTGCATTTTATCCGGTCATTTTAAATCAGCATTAAACCCCAAGTTAGTTTAGTCCTTCCTTCTTCTTGCTCATCTCATCTCGCTAGGACGTGATCCTAAAAATTGTGGGTTATTGCCTTGAATTAATTATGAATTCCTTACATCTGAATATATATATATATATGTATATACATATATCGAAAATTAGTTCTCAAATACCTTACAAACCATCTTCTTATAGCGCGGGAGAACAGTTTATATATCAGACATCCTTGTCTTGTAGAGCGGAGTGAATATAACTAAAGAATCAAGACGAAGAACAGGCACTAGAACTAGAACTAGTATCATAATTTATAGTTGTATTCTCACGAAGACGGCTACTGCTCATAATCACTTATGTTGAGCAGCACAAATCTGCTGCTCTGCCTTGGATCGCCATGCAGCAGAGAATGCTAAATTTTTTTAAGAAAATAAATCTTAAAAAGCAATTAATATTATGTATGCACAAGAGGGTAACGGACCAGAATTGCCCCTTTAATGTCGCGTAATGTAAAACCGATTCTGCAGCTTTCTAAAAAAATGAGAAAAACTTCAAATAAAATTATAAATTATTGTAAATTTTCAAATTTTAAATGAAATGTGTGTGTATGAATGTGTGCGTCGCATTGTTTTCTCTTTCAGTTAACTGCTTCAACTTTGACTCCATTGGCTTTGGCCTTCGATGCACGGTTCATTAATCATTCGGGAATCATATTACAATTGCACTGTTTGCTCAAAGGTTTTGCCCGATGCACAATTTAAACGCATTTGAACATTATAAGCTCTTACCTCGACTACAAGGCAATTAGTCAGCATGAGTGCCCGCATAATTTACATATGTTTATGGGTAGATTCATCAAATAAAACCATTCATTTACAACCGTAAGTCAGCAGTTGAATATTTTTAACCACAATCGTATTGTATTGATTCCATTGAAACAACATATGCACTGATAGGGCTTTATTCAATCATTACCATTATAACTAATAGTTGCGTATTGGCGTACAATAACAGAGATACGATCATATGCATAAGAAGTTATATTTTTTTAATTTTTTTCTTTTTTTTCTTTTTTTTCTTTTTTTTTATAAATTCGACTTGCAACCAAAAATGCAAGATTATCACAAACTGACATTAATTTGAATATTTCGACAGATGCGACAGATTTGAATAAGCAAAAGATATAATAAAATGTTTGTTCATTTTTCACCCGTCCCGTATGTTCATGTCCCGTATTCGTGCAACACGATGATGGTCAGAAAGAAGCCAGGAAAGAGAAAAAGATAGGGAAGATAGGGAAGACAATTTGGGATTGTCGGTCAGGGCAAAGTAAAGTAAGTATTGTGGGTATGGAAATAGACCGAGACGGCAAAATTAGTCATAAACCAATTTGTTAAAATTTGTTGAAATCATATGATATGGAAAAGTGTAAGCCAGCGGCAACACCTCCCAACCTTGCATTTCAAATGTCATGCAATCCAGAAAACTGTGCAAAGGATAAAGGTATTAATCACTTGTAGGAACGTTAATGTATTTGTGCTTAACTACTAGACCTAACATTATTCATTCGACCGCAGAACATCATAGAACCTTACGTTGAACATGTTAAAGCTGCAAAGCACATTTTCTCTCTCTCTGCTTACACTTAAGAACGGAAAAGGCAATAAAAGCACATATCGATGCTGGCTGGGTAAAATGTGCAATGGACAAGCAATTTTATTCAGGACTTACATTTCTTATCGCTAGTTGTTTCATACGCCAGGAACGCAAAAAAAAAACAAAAAATAAAAAACAATTTGCTATAGCCTTGAGCAGTACTGGGGTTGAATTAGTTACATGTTGACATCAAATGTATGCGTGTCAGGGAAATCGTGAAAATCAAAGCAATCGAATTGAAACATGTTTGCACAAATTCCAACGTTGCAGAGGTTTTAACTAAAAACTTAAAGTAGCGTTAAACGCGATGCATTTACTGGGAATCTAAGATTGCAGCCAAATTAATTGGCATTTTTATTAAAATTGCAAAAAGACAATTATTATGGCAGCCATTTTGAGGTGGAAATGCATCTTGGTGCATGAACGATTCTTTTTTGAAACGTTTCACAACAGTCTGTTATTAACTGCACTTGCGTACTTTTCGCTGTCTGTATATATATTTTTACTTGTGTGCGATCTTCTCCTTTCGCAATAAAGCCTTTAAGCCGACAACAGTTATTTGTATACAAAAACAGTTGTTTTAAGTTGTTGTTGTTGTTGTTGTTGTTGTGGATATTATTCTATAGGGCGGTGATGGCGAATATTCCGCTCACTAATTCTTATTACGAAAGTTATCGATAAGTGAGGTTTCGACCTTGTTCACTATATATCGAAATGACTGTACATCGAATAACTATCGTTTCAAATAGAAATGTGGTCTTAAAGTAAACTATGATAGATGCGACATAAGCTACAGTTTGCTTTTTATTATTAGTACTCTTCTGCTCTTTCTTTTTTCCTTCGTATGACCAATCACTCAGTGGCTGTCCCCCAAGCGAGAGAAGCAAGAGCAAGAAACAGTGAAATAGAAACGGGGTTACAATCGGCTCATCGGTTACGCTTTTACCGAGTGAGTACTCTCTATAGCTACGACAGAAGTAAATTCTACCGAACTGCGACTTGAACCCGCGAACACTGACTTGGTACTTGCGATTCTTACCTATTGAGCTACTTAAGCCCAATCCTGGACAGAATTTAAGTTCCTCTGATTTTAGCACTTACGCTTCCAATTACCGAACTAAATGTTTATGAATGGATTGCCGATGTGATCATCATCACGTCCTATATATAACAAAGCTCCGGAATACGTCATGCAACGTTGTTGTCACTTCTTTCGTTACAATCAATTCCACTTCAATACCTCATTTATATTGATTGAATTACCGTAATTTTAATAATTCATTGTGTTTTATTCTTTAAAGATCTGAAGATTTGTAATGCGATCATAAAAAAATGACAAAATAATAAACATTTCATAATGCACAACAATTTCTATATCTGATCTGGAACAAGGCGAGTGAAATGAAAATTCTTCTACAAATGAAGACAATTACTTTGACTACTTCTTCGTCTTTTCACTAAATTTTCACTTATATATGTATATATAGCACAATAAAGCACAAAAGAAAGGAAAACAAAAGAAAAGAGTAAGCATTGAATGTAATATTTAACTAAGCTTAGTATGCGTACACATAGCAGAGCAGGGACACATGCACGCAATAAATGCTATGCACTTTTAAAATAAAAAAATAAAAAAAAAAAAAATCGCAAAGTATTTTAATATAAAAAGCAATGCGGTTATATTGGCCTCGAGGTGAAACTTTTAACACCCAAACCGAAATGAATATGAAAACACAAGAAAAGAAGAAAACGCAGTGTTACGGCCCTCACTACTGTCTAGTTTTTTTTTTTTTTTTTTTTTTTTTTGGTTTTAGACTTTTTAGATTGCTCTGATAAATATCTGCACTACCTTTTCGCTTAAGATACGCAAACTGAATGAGAAATGTCCATGCAGCACGCTGAGCAAACTAAGCAACTTATAGAGAAGCGTCCGTATCATACCGGAAAAAAGACAAAGTGGTTGTCCAAGTTGTCGATGGTGTTCAATTAATTTTGGACGAGTATGGCGACGAGTGGTATAATTTATTGAACGATCTTCTTCAAAGTGTCGACAAGACTAAGATCTATGACCATCCACCAGAGATACATTAGGCAACTTTGGAATGACGAATTCTTGGTCAGGAATGAAATTAAAATCGTGTATGTTGACGTTTGTATCTCAAATTGGAAAAATTAAATTTGTTGAGGCCATGTAAAAGTTGAGTGGAGCGGATGTCTGTTTCTCAAATTCGTAGAAGCGAAGCAGCTTTTGTTAAAATTAGGTTGACGAAATTTCTAGTATATGATCATATTGTACCGGAGTATTGTCCGACAGCGATATATTAACCTTAAGCTAGGCTGTGAACGCAAAGTATTTCATTTTCATATGAAGAAATCTATGAAGAAAACCTGACTTTCAACCTTGTATTGGTTTTGATTGGAACGATTGCTGTTTAACAACACAAGAACGGACGGCCATGGCTGTATAGTGCAAAAATATTATGCCTTTTTTTATGTGTTCGAGGTTTCTGAGACGCATTCAAACGTAACTAGTTAACTAGTAAAACTAACATTGCCGCACCCTTCTAACCTCAAATATTTCTTGCTGTAGTTGCAAATATTCTACTTTAATAAACATACTACATATGCATCTTTTAAACTTGTGCATCGACGACATATTCTAAGATGTTAAAATGTATAGAATATTATTAAGAGTTGTTGTAAAAAAAGAAAACAACAATAAGTACGAAAATTAAATTCGGTCGCGACCGAATCTTTTGCACCCGTTATCGTTGCCCCTTAAACAGACTTGAAAATTTCCATACTCTATATCATTGCGTAGGAGGGACTGATTTTCTCTATTTTTGTACATGTGCTGCAGGATTACCCATAGAATGTAAACGCAAATTTTTAACGTTTTATCTATTGGTGCTTGCTTATATATAACGAGCAGAAAAACCAATTTTTTTTTTTTATTTTCGAATACATAGGTGGTCTCAGGTTATGATGTCCTGCGACCGTGTCGTTGAACTGAAATGGCTGAGATGCAATACAGATATTACACAGACACACAGACGGATATGCTTAAATCCGTTTAGAATTTATTGCGAACGTTTTGACAAAATGAGCACACTCTTCATTCTTCGGTGATGGGTATAAAAAGAAAAAAACAAATTTCTATTTTCTTATGTGGGAACGGGGCCAAATAGTAAATAGTAGTAAAGATGAAAATTTAACATAACATCGTTAAACATTTTCTTACAAACATGTCTATAAATCTATTAGACATTACTGAGAAACAGAGCTAGCTATTTACACAGACAGGTTATAGGTGAAAGTTCATTTCTTGGTCTTTCGCTTATGACATACACATGGATAGTGTTAGCATTTGGTAATACCACTGGGGTATATTATATAACTTGTGTATAAATTTAATATCCTAAAACTAATATACGACGAAAGATGTGCTGGCCGGAAAAATTCAATTAGAAAAAGAAAACTTATATTCATTTACCAGAATGCATCTGAAATCTTCGAAGTTAACTGAAAATCCTCATAAGTCGTAAAAAGTATAAAGTAAGTAAAATAGTCAGAGGTACAATTAGCAACTTTTTTCAACACACACACATCGTCACATCGTCTTTGCGATCTAGGTGTTTAACAAACTCTCTACTTTAGTACTCAAGTGCGTGTAACTAGTTAGATATGCAAGTAGAGTTAAAAACGAAACAACACAATTCAAGATCGGAAAAGACAAAGGAATTTATGTGTGCACCTGAACGACGTTAAGCAAAATATGCTTTTTTTATTGTTGTTTTCGCCGCGTCAAAAATGATCCAGAGGTTATCTCAATTTACTTTAATTTTTAATGCGCATGAAGAATGCCATGAAAAAACGCAATGCAAAGAGGTTTGCGCAAGCGTTTGCGCTTAACTTGATGCGGCTCTACTAAGTATTCTGGTTATTATTAAGTGCTTGCTTGCATGTGTTTCGATCACATCTTCACTTAACAGATGTATTTATTCAGAAAAATTGATAGAATTTTTTTAGTCAAAATAATTTCCATCATTTTGTTTTCCCCATTTTTTCGCTAATAAGACGATGCCCTGTCGAAAAAGCGATATTGGTTTGGTAGCGATACAAGCGTGCCAGCGTGCAAGCCAAGGAGTAATTAAAAGTCGCTATGTCTAGTGAGTTCGCCGGATACGGCAAAACTTTCCGTTCCTTGACAACTCTTGCAACGTGCACCCAAACGTTGTCATGAAAGAGGTGGACTTTGCAACTGATAACCGCTATTACTGGTATTCTTTAGCAACAATAAATCGTTCAACTGACTGTTCGATTGACGTTGGTAGACGTCGATTTTAACAGCTCGTAATACGCTATACCTTGCTGATCGCACCATATGCACACCAAAACTTTATGGTCATGAGTAGTCCGCTTCGGTGTTAATGTGTATTGTTCTCCTGGACTAACCCATGACTTTTCACCCTTGGCATTGGCGTCAAACGATCTACTTTTCATCAAAACTCTTCTTTTTTTGTCTGCCAAGCAAATGAAGGAAATGGAAGCGACGAACGACGAAAAAAACACTTTTGAGCGTTTCATGACTTAGCACTTGTGTACACTGAATAGCTGAATAATACGAAATGGAAAATTGTTATTTTATGTAGAGAAAATTCAAAATCATCGAATTCAACCGTTGTGTAAACTGATATTTGGCATTGTTTTACCATTTTTACCAAAAGATTTCACTGATCAAAAATACGCGCAATCACCTATTGCAACGAACAAAAAAAAAAAGAAAAAACAAATTAAATTACTACAGTCGCCTCTGTGCACAAAATATGCAAAATTTGAGGTAGCGTGACTCTAAAAAATGTCCCCATCAATAAACATCAAGGGTTGGAGTTCTCGTTTTTCGGGTTCATTGTTTTGCTTGCCAAGAAGAGATATTTGTTTTCTTCTTTCTTTTTTGTTTTTGTTTTTGTTTTTTTTTAACATACATTCGTGACTATTTGTGCATTCATATCGAGAATGAAATCTAGAGCAAAGCAATAATGAAACGAAATGAGTAATATGTGTAACTTACAAACACATTCATATAACATAAAATATATTCGCATTGTCATTAAAATAATCAGATATGTGAGGAAGTGGTTACATGGTCATGTACGCAAAAATTATTTTTGCATTCACATCATTCTGACTTTAGCAAAATTGATTGGAGCATGACTTTGATAAAATTTAAGCTTTCGAGTAAATCTATTTATTTAAATAATCTTTTTTTTTTTTCTATTTTTTTCCCCAAATTTGTAAACCAATCGGGCGCACCTTTGTTGTATTCACAGTCATACATACATAATTAAATACATAGAAACTTGACAAAATAACTAGTAGGGCCTGTAATGATTTCATCCAATATTTGATAAGCAGGACAACTGAAATATTCGAATTTATTATGTGTTATGAGTTTTTAGAATTAAAAATATTTGTGTAAATATATAACACGTTCCGAGTTAATCGTGTTAGGTAAAGAGGCTTGTAATTACTTTACATAAAGATCGCTGAAGAAGGTGATAGGATGCCATATGACAAATGCATAAACACATACACAAAACGTTTCGAAATCTCATGAAATCCCGATCACTGTTACTGATGTTGTTTAAGCAACGGAAGAACCGACTTTCCTGTGTCGATAAAGCATTGCTTTTTAATGAAGTAAAATATTGTTCAAGCAAAGAAATGCTTTGTCGAATGTCATTTGAACTCTGCTTCATCGACACAGAGGGCAGAGTATTGCTTTTCTGATTTTAAACGCGGCCCTACAAACGCGGCAGATGCTGAATGCTGATGGTCGCCCGAATTCGATAGTTGCTCCAGAAAACGTATAAAAAAGTGCTCAAAATCGTTTTGCGAGATACTCGACACCTTCGTGATGTCAGACGGCAGTATATTTACTACGCTACATGAACATATATCCATAAGAAAGCTTTGTTTGAAGTGGGCGCCGCGTTTGCGCCTTTACGATCAAAACCAATAATTGTTTGGAGCTGTTTAGACGAAATAGAAAGGATTCTTCATACGACAATGGATGAAACATGAATGCATATCCAACAAGCAAAATTGGGCAAAGCAACCGAAAACGCAAGAGCTGCCTGGAAAAGTTATTGTGTCCGCGTGTGGGGAGGCACATAGTAGCATCGGAACATAGGATCAATAGTGTGTATTGCAATGATAAGACTGGAGAAGAACGGCTCTACTTGAAGAAGTAAAATATGTTTTTTTTTTTTTTTGCAAAGGCAACGCACTGTATGAAAAGTCTTCCGCAGCAATGGAAAAATAGCACGAGTTGCGCTTCGAGTTGCTTCCACATCGGTCCTATTTCTCAGATTTAGTTTCCTGCGACTATTATCTGCACGCCTCGCGCAAAAGTATGCAAGCGGGAGAAAGATACGGCCCAAGTGAACAGGTGATCACCGAAACTGAAACTATTTTGAAGTCTTGGACAAATCATTCTCTAAGAATTAATGTATTACTCTTTAGGAAGATTATGTTCATGGATAAAGTTGAAAAACTTATTGAATGCTATGCTATATATTTAAATATTTTGCAAGCGCCTTCATATGACGAAAGAAGTTTTATGGTCAACTTTGGAAGCATTGGACGCAGATTTCTATATAAAACTTGGCAGTGAGTGCATATACTTAACACTTAGTGTTTCACTTACCCTAAAACACTTTCATTCAATTTACTCAAGAAGTTTTAAAATCATATACTTTTTAAAGGGTTACCATTTAAAAATCCAGGAAAACGAATGAGCAAAGTTGATCAAAGTTGAAACGGTAATGGCTGTTGATAGCCAACTAAAGTTTGATTTCCAACCGTACGGCTGGCTTAGTCAGAATCGTTACAGCAGTAGTGTCAAAGCCTTGGTTTGTTTGGCTTTTAGACCATAACTTACCAAAAAATGTAACTCACAGAAAATTGATTTATTTCACTTAGCGGTATGTAATCGAACCTTTTCGTACTAAACTGAATGTTAGCTTATTGTGCGAATTTGTGCCTTTAATGGTCGGATCAATTGTACCAGTTGTGATCGATAGCGGTCCGTAATGAAGGCTTTATTGGTTTACAGCAGCATCTACAGCATCAACAGATTTAGCATTTAGCTGATCTGACCAAGCAAGACACTAAATTTACTAACAAAAATTTTTGCTTTTACTATCGATGACCATGTGAATAGCCTGACGGGCTTCTACATCAAGATTTTTTGCTTTTTAAATAACCCTAGTGTGTGTCTATCTTTCATTATCCGCCGTGTCTTAGTGGCAACCAAAGTAGCGGTTACCGCAATCGGCAAATGTTGGCAAATAGTTTAACATATTTAATGTTCAGAAAACCTATGCTTGATGGACTGTCTTGGAGATGCTGTAGAGTAAAGCCGAAAAATAGTAATTTTCCAGAAGAAAAGAGAAGGAATCACAGTACAATGCAGTATTAATTTCGTCTTCCGTTAAAAATTGTACAATGGTTTTTCAATTGACGTGAAGGCTACAAGTGAATTCGCACACTACGAAAGAAAATGAAAATTTAATTTGTCCTGCTCTTATCCCCATCAGTGGCTGAGTAGGCAAAAGAACTTAATGGTCGTGGGTTAGAATCTCAAGCACGGTGCAGTTTCCAATAAAGCAGACAGCCTTTAGAGATGCTTTAGTCTTAGGATCTATTCTCTCTCTCTTAATTATCATAATAATAATAATAATAATAATCATAGAAATTATCGAAGACATACTCAAGCGATGGCCTATTCTTAAGGGACTTCATTTTCGGTCAAGAGAGTGGTAATATTTTTAGATACATTTTAAGGCGAATCGCAACAATTTTTTTCAAGTTTTCATTAAAACTAAGAAGAATCTGTGACTGTCACCCAAATATTTAATGTTTTCACACCTACATTGAGTATTTGTGATTTGCTTGATGAGTCATATTAACGAGAGAAAATGAATACAGGAATGAATATACATTAGTGAGATTAAATGCACGGATGGAGTTTTTAATTCCTGTGCAAAAGACTAAATAAATGAATAAAATAAGAAATAATAAAAATGTATGAAATAATATGTAAAGTTCCTCTCATTGTTTGACGTTTTTTCCTTATTTTACTTTAGGTATCCAAAGTTAATCTTAACTTTTCTTTCCCAGTTTCCTCTTCAACATGATGTTTACAAAAATCTTACATTTGCAGTCCTTCTCTCCATGAGATTAAAAGTAAACATGTAACTTTCTTTACAAATACCTAGAGAGAATTTAAGTATGAAAAGGAACAAGAGTAAGATGACACGTTCCCACACGTTCCTTTCGCATGCATTCTTAAATGCCAGTAATGTATGCAGAGATAGTATGTATGCAAGCTCGCATGGGAGTATTTTATTTAAGGTATTGGAGAAATTGTGCAGAAAAACAAAAAAAAAAAACATTGTTCTCATTACTTTTCATCGCATACCTTAAATTTAAAAATTCTTCTTTAAAAAAAGACGCAAATTGTTTTTTTTTAAATTAAGTCAATATTTCGAACAACAAACTGGTGCCATTAAGATAATGCTGATGATGACATTAATTTGATTCGATTTATCTGGAGAACGACGTTGCAAGCCAAGAGAGCAATGTAATTCTCATTTCGTGATAACGTTGAGACACTTAAGCTTAAAACATTTTTTATGCATATTCAAAATTTATCAGAAATGTTAACGGCCATGTATGCATGTTATTAAGGGAAATGCTCTCGTGCAGCATAGCAATCGCAATGCAAACTGATAAGCTGATGCGAGGGTCTTCTTGAGTTGAGCTCCTTCTTTTCAATCATTTACGACGTATTATATTACAAAGGTTACTATGACATCAATGAGAAATCAACAATTCCGACAAACAAAGTAATCCATGGGGTTAAGTTTCATGCGATGTTGTCATCATCAGTTCAACGAACTTACTTTAAGACTGATGAAAATTTCGCACGTTTACACCCGTGTCATAAACGTATATTCGCTTAAAGTCATCTCTCTGTCATCTCCCCGTTTATTTATGCAAATGTTCGTAAGTCCATTCTTGTAAGGCATTTACATCGACGCATTGCATCACGGTTAACTTCTCCCATTCAACTAATTATTATTTTCTTGAAATATTTTTTATAGTAGGGTAAACAAGAGTAAACTTTGACACTCTGTGTTTTACATTCTGACAGCAAAGTTTACTTTAAATTAATTCGAATCACGACTGCAAGATGTTAGAACTTTCAGGGAAGATTGATTAACAAATATTTTAAAGTATAAATTAAAAGTATTTTATGTTAGTCACGTTTAACAACATTGTGCAACAACAAAAATGAACATGAGTTTTTAACTTACTTAACTTGACTTTAGTAACGTTTATTAAATGCAATGCAACACATGTAATCGGTACCGAGAGAAAGTGAATTTCTTTAAATCTTTCATTAAGAAGTCATCTCTTTTTATATACATGACGGAAGGATGGGGGGCGCGTTCCTTTCGTCAAAACATCTTCATCGTCCGAAAGGAAGTTTCAAAGTATATATATATATATATATATATATATTATTGATAAGCATCAAATTCTGAATCGATTTAAGCATGTCTGTCTGTCCAGCTGTGTAATATTTGTTGTAAAGATTCTTCTGTCCTATCGACTTCAAATTTGGCAAAAACATTGAAATTTCTTACACGCAGGTCGATATTGAAAATGAGCCAAATCAGTGAGAGCACTCGGCTACAATATCACATAAACTGTGAACACCTCTGCTTTTCGAAAGAATCAAAAAATTGGTTTTTTTCTCATCACTTATAAACTACAGCAATAAACTCGGTAAAAAAATTGAATGTGCGCGATGCTGTAATACCTGTGCACATATAGAAAAATTCGGCCACGCCTACCCAATATTTTGTTTTTTTTTTTTGAATAGCTTCATAAAGCGCAGAAGCAAGTGTCAAAAACCATATAAGGTACATAAAATCTTGGCCAGTTTAAAATTCGGAATAAACCTAAGCATATCCGTCTGTTCTTCTGTCCTTCTGTCCAAACTTGAACCTTTGTGTATCTAGCACTATTTTTCGAAATTTTTCCAAATAAGGTTTCTCATGAGAAGTATATCTTTATAAGGTATAATTTTTACTATTTTATGACGAAAGTAACTGCAAGAGTACAAGATTTCTGATAACAAAAAAAGAAGATCGGATCCTCTGCCTTATAATGAGACTTTATATGGAGCGTTCAATTCAAGCGTTGCCATTTCAGCCAAAACATGTCAGTGCCTCAAATCTTAATATTCTAAAAAAGACCGACGTATAGATGAATCTATCTCAAATCTATATGACAGTTGCGTACATCTGGATAAACGTAGTAAATCCTTATTATGTGTTGTGGATGGGGTAGAAAAATCAAAAATTTATCTTTAGCCAGCCGGATAGCAATTGCATACAAGCTTATTGTTCAGAGTTAAGCGGTTTTTCGAGAAATTATTTTAAATTCAGTTTACTTGCACGAATTCATATATATATTTATTATTGCTGTTCTTTATAAAATATTGTCACACCTAGATATATAGAAATATTTACAAGCACTTGTTACCTATATTTCAATTCACATGTACCTATATTTTAATAATACATTAGACATTCTGGTACGCATATATTATATAAAAATGTTAAGCTTAAAATCCGTAACAGATTAAATTATTTCCATAAGTTGAGAAGTTCTTCAAAATTTTCTTGGACTAGCAACGAATTTTCTGTTGCCTTTTTTGTGTAAATAATTTTTTTTTTTTAAATAGTTATTTTAATTTAAAGTGAATATAATCGAAAAATAAAGGCTACGTACTTGAAGTGAATTTACTTACTGAAAAAGAGGAACAACAAAATCTACGCATAGAGTTTTTAGGAATTCCGAAAGCCGTACCTACCTCCCCACCTACCTACCTATCTAAAAAATAAAAAAGAAATCCTAATAGACTTGAATCGAATCTTGCTCTTATTCACCGAAAAAAAACATAATTGGACAATTGAACTGCTTCGATACACAATGCTTTTAATATATTACATAGTCAAGGTGACTTAACGAAACTTGATTGAAAGTAAAAAAAGACTGAACTGAACTTTATGTCTCCGTGCGAACCTAAAACTTAGAATCCATTACGAATTTTAGTGATTCTTAAACATCGAATACTAGACCCATTTTCTAAATTAGTATCACAGAGAGGGAATACGTCTTTTCGGTTCGTGGATCGGTTGCTTATTTGCGATAGTACCCGAAAAATATCTCCGCGTAGTCCAAATTGGGTAAAGCTGATTTCTTTGTCAATTTAATATTATGAAAAAGATTTCATTCAGTGTTTCGAGGACCAGTTATATGGGAGAGGCCTTAAAATATTTGCCAAGCCGGTCCAAAGTTTTCGCACCAATTTAAAGTGCCGAAATACTATCACTTAGCGACCTCTGTCTGTAATAACCTTTCAAAATAGGGCGTTATATAGAGAGTGGCCGAAAAAGTGGGTCGATCCAAACCATTTTCATTAGTGTTCGTCCTTGGGTCCTTGGGGGAAATGTCATGATAATATCTCAAAAATTGCGACCTGTAGATGCAATCAAATTTAAATCAGCAGACATCAGACGGACAGACAGACTTAGGCTCCATTGGTATAATAAAAAGTAGATCTATGTTAAGCCCTCTTGGGTGTTACATAAGTCCGCACAAATACAGTCCGTACAATATAGTCTGTACCACAAGTGATGTAGGGTATAATTACACGTATGCCCGATGGTTACCTTTTCAAATGAAACATATCTTATAGAATTTCTAAATGTTAAGCGAAGTAGTGGAAGAAGTAAGAACAACATAGTCGGACACAAGCAATCATTACATAACCCACACCACATACTTTTCATAAAAGCAAAGCATTGGCGGTTGTACAAAACAGTACCAAATTTGTCAAAAGGTTTTATTACTCTTCACATATTTTGGCCATAAAAAATGTCAAGTCAAACTTTGTCGCCATATAGAAGCTTACTCCTTAAGCGAATTTTCACATAAGGTGGCATCTTCAAAATGGACTTGTGTGATCCAGCAAAAGCAATGTTCAAATCAATCAAAACTCGACCTTATTCGCGAATACAGGCTATCCCCTGTGTGAATATCCTCCATCACGTTTCAGTTATAGGCAATAAGACATCGCCACCACCACCATCGTCTTCGAGTTCCCGAGAAATGATATCGTTCATGGTTTTGCGATCGTTCCCACTACTCAAAGCCATCATTTGATTATTTTCACGAAATATCACTTCCGATTTACATTCTGTATGGGTTGGCTTGGAATTGTTTCTACCATTTGATCACTTTGAGGAAATATCATTTCCGGTTTACGTTCCTTACGGCTTAGTTAGAAAAGAACTGCAAGAAATTTCGCTACTACCTAATACTTCCTCTTACATCGTCTTCAATACAAAAAGGATATCTGTACACGATAAAAAATAAGGCTAAAGATATACGAATTGTATTACGGTGCTTTACTGTTTGTTTTGTGGATGGAAATGTTGTAATAAAAATATATAAAAAATATAAATAGTTATTTACCGCAAAGTCCTACGTATTCGCAAAGTGTTCATGGGATTTTTTTGGATTTTTTTTTTTTTTTTGCCTTAGCCTAGAACATTGATAATGATTTCCTTTTCAAATAATTGAAATCAAATTAAATAAAGAGAAGTAGGAAAAAAACTAATTGCAATTTTTCCTTTTTTTAATTAAGAATACGTCAGCTTATTAAATCTTTATGAACTTATGGAAGAAAGTTTCCATCTTAAAAACTGAATTCATTTTAATTCATTTAAATGCATTTTTATTATTTATATTTGTTTTCTTTTTTAAGTCAATTGCTTTTCACTTCAAGTTCTATTCCATAATGTAATATTACTGAAGTAAAGTGAATTTATTTTTTTGTCAAAAGAATGCAATCATCAGCATACATGCATATGGGAAATATCTAAATGTACTTTCTAAAATGACAGAGAAATTGTTCCAAATACACGGTAATTGGATTTAGCAAATAAATGGAAAATATGAAACAATCTTTCCTTTCTTTCTTTCTCTCGCTGAATATATATAGGTTAGCTACGCAGTTATGTATGCATGCTTGTAATGCAGAACGCACATAATAACCAGAGCTGTAATTATTAATAATATTCGGTCGCAACCGAATTTTTTATAACCATCACCGTTACCCTAAAAAAAATGACTAAAAAAGGGGAAAAAACCAAAATTTTCATACCCTATAATATTGGATGGGGGCGGGGTTAGTTTTCTCTATTCTCGGAATAAAAGCCAAAGTTCACATTGTGCATGTATCGCGTTTTATGAGGGACAAGCAAGAAAAAAACGGAAAGCAAAGATGTTCGCAGTTTTTGCTACGTAAATGTGTAGGCATTGTGGGCGTGCCCTTTCGCCGATTTGGGTAATAATCATATTCTTTTGAAAATTTGTAGGCGATATTTTCACTTGTGCAAACAGGAAAACGTTTACAACAGATATTGCCCATTTGGACAGACGGACAGATGAACATGCTGAGCTCCATTTCCAATTTGAAACCGGCCAAGAATTTACATACTTAATGGGGTTTTTGAAAGTCGCTTCTGAGCGTTATAAAGGTATTGAAAAGATAATTCACATTAAGTACATTCTCACATTGGTTAGGCATGCTTTAATTCTCTTATATGTATACAGGCTTTACAACATCGCCCGGAAGGTATACATTCGCATTTTTCCAGATTTATCTGCTGTAGCTTATAAACAATGGGCAAAAAAAAAACAGGTTTTATTTTCCTTTTTGAAAAACGGAGGAGTTCTCAGTTTGCGTGGTACTGCAGGCGTGTGTTGCGACCGATTGGGCCCATTTACAATACCAATCTGCGTGCGAGGCTTGAAGTCGATAGCATCATTTTTCCGGCCAGAAGTATGCTTACGATAGATGTCGGACACATGGACAGGCGGACATGCTTAAATCAATTCAAAATATGACTCTGATCAAGAATACTTTGTGTAGTCTCTGAAGCTTCTTTGTGGACGTTGCAAACGTATTGACAAAATGCATATACCCCTCATCCTTCGGTAATGGGTATAAAAATATATGAATATCGCTACGGTATGAATCAGGACATATATACACACGTATACACATAGTAAATATAACTTGGTTATGTTGTTTATGAACAACAAATATTCTAAATATTCACTTTGCAAAACGCACTGCTCTACCACTATTCGTTTAAATTCGAATCTAATTAAAACCATCCCTTTTCCTGTTATTTATTAATTTTTTTTCAAAATGTTCATAAGCATAAGTATACGTATGCGTATACGTACTTGCATTCTCCCCTTCTGTTTAAAAAATGTGAATATAACGAACGTAGTTTGATGTGAAGATGAATAATGACATGAGTCTAGCATAAGTCAACACATCAGCATATCAAGTTAATTATAGATTTTTCTGTTTCGGTTATTGAGGGCTTTGAGCAAAAATTGAAAATATATTGTAAAGTCACATTAGTTACTCATATGTGCAGAAGTCTTCTCAGTTATCATCTCTTATCATAAATCTCTTACTTTATTTTCGATCAAGCATTTCTGACATATGTAAAGTTTTAAAAATCTCTTTCAGGCTTCGCATTACATGTGAAATTCGATACAGACGAAAATGGATAAGAAAGTGCTTCTGTCAGTTTCGCGATTTTTAAGCAATTTTTGACAGTTTGACACAATTATTCTTTAACAAGAACAGATCGACTATAAAATTATTATGTTTGAAGTTGAAAACATGCTATAAGGAGCAACCATTTTTGTTTCTAAATTCAATCGCTGTAATTATATTGTGTAATATAAGAAGATCTGAACCTTATTGGGCCTGACGATGTGCGATACTGCTCCCAACTGTTCTATTCAGACAGCTTACTTTTTTTTGGCTGCGGGTATGAACCACCGTGGAGGTCTCTGAACTTTCTTCTTTGTACATTTCATACTATTATTTATTAGTTGTTATGAACCGCTTGTAGCTTTGAAATGCAATCTCATCAAAATTTAATAGAAATAAAGAAAGTAGAAAAAGAATCTAATTTTTTTTAGTTTGCTTTCTTTTTTTTATTTCAGCCAGCATTCCTAGATTTACTCTCGATTGTTGCGAAAAAGTCATCTAGAAATTTGCGAGACCAAAGTCATCAAATTGTCTTTCCTGTCAGCAAACTCCAGGGGCCAGTAGGGCTCTAGCAGGAGACACGACTTGATTTGTGGTCATTTGGATCGTCGGAACGCTATAGCAGTCTTTTAAGCAATTCTCTCATTCCCCTGTTGACGCATCGCTACATAAAAATTGCAACCGTTTTTGTGATCATCTCAGGCAATCGAAGCTGATTGTTTTTTTGCGTAAATCTTTTCTCAAAACTTTCTAAATAATTTCGATAAATGTTTTGTCATGTTCTACTTTTTATGCAAACACTTAAACAATCGCTTTTCTTTTGATTTGAATAAATCACATAATGCTCACCTGAGATCTGAAGACATCTTTTGGCAAAACTCGAACATTTCTTTAAGCGGATGAGAAATATAGGCTTGGAAGATAGCTAGATAGAACAGCTGCTCGGGCCTATTAGTGGATCGTGCTATTAGTGGATAGTACGCGGGATCAGGATATAATAAGACTCGTGCCATTTCAATAGAACCACTGACACGATCAATCTCTCTTCTATGTACCGAACAAGTGATGATTATTAAGTCGACTCAGACTTGTACGATTTTTGGAACCCCCTTAGACTTTCTAGAGTCTATAATTACGTATATTTTATTCCTAAGTGATGATTATTAAGTCGACTCAGACTTGTACGACTTTTGGAACCCCCTTAGACTTTCTAGTGTCTATAATTACGTATATTTCATTCCTACAATCCATTTGTAAAGCAGAATGTTTGTTCGCTTATGCATTGAAGGCGTATACAATGATCATTGTAAGAACAACTACGAAAGATAATAAGAATCGTCTATTTGTTGTATGCTCTCTGTGTGTTTCGTTTGATTCTGTGCTTTAATGCGAATGTAAATAAGTTCTCCCTTTTGTTTCATTTTATCGAAGGCAATTAATGCATGATGAATAGATCGGCCATTAAGCACTTTGAATAAAGAAATAAATGAAAAAGTGCAAAAGAAATGCAAAGTGAAGTTTCGTCTTTTTATTCTCACGAGTCAGACTTAAGAGGATTAGTAAAGCAGCTGACAGCAAAGATTGTCTGTACAAATGTTGTATTTATTTGCATATGAATAATTCAATATTATAAAATTTTCCATCATTTTAAAGGATTATTGAACGATTGCCGGACTTAATGCTATTCTTAACTACGTATCTACAGCATCACTTAGTTTCACTTATTTTGTTCGTTTATTAATGCTATCTTCAATAATATTTAAAGGTATGAACTTTTAGTTTTTCAATATATATTCAATGGAAGTATCCGAGCTGTGATGTGTATGCTCACAGGATAAGAAAAGTTTAATTTAATGTTAAAACAATGCGTATACAATTTTTTAAATTGTTTAAATAACAACGCATGGAGAGCTTGATATTCGACTTGTGGTCTTTCTTTCAACTTGTGCTACTCCTAATAACTTGTTAATGAGATATTCAAACATAAAAAAAAGTGTAAGTTTACACAAACAAACTAAGTCCCTTACCAAAACCACAAGGCCTTCTCAGCTCTTCCGCCACCTGTAGCAATTGCCACAATATCGTATGACATACTATAGAGATTTGGAGTTTTTTTGCCATACTGGCAGCCTTTGAAACAACCTACCAGCACTGGCCTTATGTTTCCACTTCCAAGTCAAACGTACTCAAACACTATTCCCTCTTCTCATTCCTCTCAATAGGGCCTTCGACGCATGGGGCTGTCTATGCGTTGCAAACGAATTGACAACGTGAGTACATTGCCTAAGATAGCAAAACTAAGTATGATCCTGATCCTTTTTAACTTTACTTTCCTAAAAGTTGAAAAGATTGTTTGAATACTTACCATACAACATTTCAAGTAAGAACGAGAGAGTAGTGAAATCACATGACTTGATCGATTTTCTGCAAGCAATTTTCTTATATAAAAATCTTTTAACCTTTAGTGCTGAGAAGTGGATGTACAGTGCATATAATATCTCTTAGAAATATATTACTTGGGAAGCATGAAACTACAAGGCGTGTCATTTCTTCTCCTGTTATTTGGTCTAGGAACTATACGAACTGTATGTATACTCTTTTCTACACAGTAGATGCGTTTCTTAAAAATTGATGCAAAAAAAGTGATGTAAAGTACATGCGACCTATGGTAAATTTGGGGATATATAGTGCAACTTTAAAAAATCGTTCGTTAGAGGAAAATACTCTATATTACATAATCATATATTTATAAAGCAAAAACAATTCATTTTTATTACAAAAAACAAATTAAAATTAGTGCACAGCGAAAATTCAGTCCATAAGTACACACAGCATACACATATTGAAATTGACATTGAGAATAAGAATCAATTTCCCAACTATTCATCGATGCTTGATAACAGGCGTGAACGTTTACTACGAACTGGATCAAAAATGCTATCATCAGTAGATATGTCAGATATGTCTAACACAACTGTCGGATACGATTCAAATGAAGAATTTCCTCCGTTATGAACAGCCTTAATTTATTTTTTTGTTGCTATAAAGTCGGTGTTTTGAGTTCGTGTAAAAAAGTGTATTTTCAAGTCCTCCCAAACTAAATCAGTAGTTACTAGCTGAAATTCACCTACGATTACTGCTATATACGACAGTATTAGTATAAGCTTCTATACGACACTGTCAAAATTAGAATTAAAAAAAAAAAATGTTTTGGGATTCGTGTTAGCGGAAAGAATTCGTGTGTAAAAAAAATATAAATGTCATTTCAAAATCGCGTAAGAAAAGAGTTGAGTGTATATATGAAATAATTATTATTTTATGTCCAAAAGCATATATTTTCCTGTGTTGCATTAACTATGCAAACGCATTCGGCACAAGTACAACACGACAAATTAATTACCATTCTTAAGTCAATAGATATATAGGCGAAAAGGAAATACGATGCATAAGAAAACTACATTGGCATCAAACCGCCGAAGTAAATGTTGACCGCAGAGTAACAGAACTGGGGAACATGCACAGAGGAATCCGACAAGGGTGGATCCTATCACCTTTATTGTACATCCCAAGAAGTTAACGGAGTTGTAAAAGTACACGGTTATAATATTAACAACATAAGGTATGCCGATGACACTACGCTTTTCGCAGACAGTTTAGATGGCCACCGACCGTTGTTAAATGCATTAATCTCATCGGCAGAAAAAATTGTGGAACAACACAATTGTTACAAGGCGGAACATGCCAATAGAACATAAATCGAATAAAAATCGTTGTCGTTTTTTTTTTTTTTTAGCAAAAAAAGCTAAAAACTTTTTCCACAGATAACGACAAACGACAAAACGAATGCAAAACAAATAAACGAATTAATTTGATTAATAGTGATTATAAACAGGGACTTTTTTCTTTTGTTGAGTTAATGCATTTAATTAACGTATGGACATTCATAAATATCATAGAGATGTAAGCGTAAAAATATATCCATCTACATACATACAGTATAAATTTACATAATTGTTGAGTGTGTTTGAAGGCTTCCCATAGCTTGTTAATTATATATTCGTACATGCTTTTTTTTACCTTTTCTCTCATGTTAATGAATTAAGCTATGCGTAAAAAAAAAAAAAACAAAGATATTAATATGCTTTGCATATTAACAATACATTATCTGCCTTGAGCTGAGTATTCACAGCATAATTTTTTATTTATTTTTCATTATCACACATTTCGATTTTGTTCATAGAATAATAAATGAATGGTTGGTTAAAAATATCATTTTATTCCTCTTAGACACATTCTATCCCCATTCATGTTCATCCTAAATAGTTTTATTAATCATTTTTATTTTTATAGTCATTGACGGCTGCAGGCAGCCTTCCTCTCGTAAAATAAAAAGGATTTCTTCTTAATTACTTCACTTTAATGCATATTACAGCCATATATACATATATCCATGTAAATATAAAAAGTATTACATCCAAGTTTAGACCATTTTCTCAAAATCAAGAGAAAAGAAAATCAAGGGTGTTTCACTACAGCATGAATAAGTGAATGAATGAAACTACAATTGAATTGAAGGACAATCGTGGCAAGATAAAGGAGATGCAATGGAAAAGTTCTTTTTTTTTTTGCTACAAGTATCGTAACTCCATTTTGTTTTGAAACAATTATTAGAAATTATTTCAGGTTTTCTGATACCCGATCTTTAGTGTAGACGTAAAAGTGAAATTGCAAACATTACAGCGGAGTGATTTCGCTAAAACGATCACGATTATCAGGTGATTATGACTAAACTCAAAAAAATTACTCCCAGAGTCGTAATTATATGGCAGTGTTACCTCTTGACACAACGCATTTAAAAATAGGCCTGATATTCTGGTACGAACCTTTCCAATTTCTGGGGGATCTTCGTTGTTATGATTTTAATAGTTACTTCGATATTCACTGTAGGAGAAAACTTGGACGGTTACCATATAATTTTAACCACGACTTGCGTACAATGCATAACATATAGTGTCGGTCTTGAATTTAAATTCATAGGTTCTATCTTTCACTTCAATATTCAGGATCGTACGATTTCCAACCACAGACGAGCAAGAAGTAGGTAGAAATTAATAACAGATAATTGTCAAAGTATGGCTGATCACTTCAGTAATCCATCCAATCGGCATATGTAAATTTAAGAGCTGGTTTCTGTAATCACCTGACAATTCGTGAGCCCAGAGAATTGCTTTTAATGAAAGAAACAGATATAGTTTTTTTCAAATGCCCTTAACTTATAAATGTAAGGTTTTCGCCGCAGTTCGTTTTTGGTAGATTAATTTGTTGGCCGATAAGGTAATACAGTGCATCGCTGTCATCCCATCTCTTTAAATGCAGTCGACCAATCTTGCAGGATCATTATTAACTGATTAGTCTGTTAATCTGTCTGTTTTTGTGGGTTATTGTGAGCGTTACTTCGCCAGCCCAAATTTAACACAAAACAATTACTTTTTCCAAAAATGTAAATTAACAACACAGAGCACTTTCCTTTGATTACTTATTCAAGTTATTTCAACGAAAGTTGCACTCAAACAGATGAACTTTGCAAATAATCTAGAAACATATATTGATAGGTATATACGCGAATGTATGTTCATAAGTTAGCTTGAAAGTATGCATCTTGACTATCGTTTTATTTGATATGAGTTTTAATTGCTGCCTTATTGTTAAGCAAGCAATTAAACCCAAGATAAATTCAATTTCCAACAATGCAATGTACGATGTCACTTGAAGTCGGAAGGTGAACACATAATACTCTGCGCTAGAGGATCTTATATTTGTTTAGGAATCCGTATTAAATCTATTCACATTTGCAACGTTAATCGGAAGTTAGTTGCAATTAACCGCAACAGTAGGAAAGCGTGAATGAAATGATCGGCATTTGGTGCTTTAAGGTCTCAATATTTTTTATTTAAACCGTCTACTATTTATTTATTATATTCAATGTGAACTCATTAATGAAAATCAATGAACTTGTACTCGTACTTGTTTTTATATATTTACTTACTATCACTTTCGAATTTCATTTAAAGTTGATTTTAATTAAAATTTGTTTTTGTTTATTTTTTCGCATTGTGCATATATTATGCACTTATGCATGTCGGACACGTGTCGATGTATTCACTCAACGTTAATTGATATCTTTTTCATCAATCAATAAGATCTCAGTTCTAACGGGAATAATGATAAGAATTAAATTAAGGGTTAATTAATATTTTTATTTATTTATTTTTTTTATTTTTTGAATAATGAAAACCTCTAAGCTGATGGGAAAACTCTTTCGTTCGATATAAAAGAAAAAAAAAAACTTTTTTTAAAAACTCTTCGTCTAAATGCGCCTATTTTCTTCATGAAGTGAAAGGCGATTCAATTTTGTATATAGATCGACCCTTTTGTTATCAAAATCTTCAAACGCTCTAGTCTCTAAGGCGTAGCTTAAGATTTGAAATAAAAAATCGATATCTTGAATATTTTGCTGACCAAACCCCGCAATGGGCAAGATTTGGCAATAAATACCATTCATTTCCATTTATTTTACTGAAAACTGTACGATTTATATGCAACAACAATGGGGAAAAAAAAGATTATAAGTCATTAAATTTTCTTTTTTTTTCTCTTTTTAAAGGTTTTATTTTTATTAATCATAAGGTAAACACACAAAGCAGAATATTTAAAATTATTCCCTTATTCGTGATTTCCCAAGTCAAGACACACTGTGCCCGCCTAAAAATGCTTTAATTCTAAAATAAATATGATGGACACCACGACATGGTCGATTAGTTTTACCCTACACCGCTTGTGGTAGAGAGTGTGCGGACGTCTGCATCACCCAGGAGGGCTTAAGGTAGAGCACCGATATACCGATTATACCGATACTGATCTTAGACGGTCTGTCCGTTTGTCCGCCTTATATCTGTCCATGTATTTTTGCGTTCAAGCTGCAGGCTGCAATATTTGAACGATTTCGATGAAATTTGGTATACAGACGAACTTTGACCCCGTGGACGTACGTCTACGTCTTCGACCATTCCAAATGCAAATGACGGAAATGCAATAAATAAAACTTTCAAAATTTCTCGACAAAAATGGCTAAGTAAGAAATCTTTGTTTTGAACGCCAGGTCATAACAATAATTTAGGATAAAAAAAATTAACTGTACCACGATTGGATCATCTGAGCCTATTTTTTGTATCGTAAATTTTAATATGTTGTGATGAAATCTGAGCCATGGTAGTAGTCTGATATAAAAATTAACTATGCTGAACTTTGAATGCGCACCACAATTTTTGAGCCTCTTAGGCACAATCATGCTTGCAGAAAGTAAACCTTTATTTGCAAAGAGGTCTAAGTTTTAATATAACATACGCACGTAGTAAGCTCATATAGACACGTGGCATAATTTCTGTGTTCTATGGCAAAAATAAGAATTGTGTTAAACAATGTAGTGTAGAGTATCTAGTAGTCGACCTAGACCGATTATAATATTTTCACTTGCTTCTTCTTAATAATGCCATGAATATGGGCATCGAATGGAAGGGCTTGGAGACTACAATGCAAGAAGCTAAGTTTGTTAATTCCAAATTAAATACAGCGGAGCTCACGTAGTGTATTATTTTTTTCGCCACAATAACGTCGATATGAACATCCTATTAAAGAGCTTGGAGAGTAAATTGCGAGAAGCAGAGTGCGTTAATTGCAAATTAATTATTGATTTAATTAAATTTTAATGGTGATGGAGATAAGAGACTAAGCCTGCGCCGAATGTAACTTTCTTATTTTCTCTACTACTCTCCCACTTACTTCGCTATACATTCGTATAATGAAAAAATGTTTATCCTTTGAGCCTATGTTAATTTCTATCTTTCCGTATATTTCGCTCTCGTTTAGTTAAAGCTTAAGAATTAAATAAAAGTTTCAAAATATCCACAATTATAATGTAATCACCTCGAGCTATATATATAATAAATATATATATAAATTCCCTTCTACTGCTTCCAGCAGATCAGACAACACACATACTCGATTAATTTTATCTTGCGCGGCAAAACGGATGGCAATAAAATGAAATGCTACTTAAACATACATCGCATAGCACATTGTACGGACATAGTTGAAGTTCTTAAATTGCCAGACTTCTTTTTAATCTACATTTTCAAAATTGTCATTAGACGGCGACAAAGTGATGACAAGTACAAAATATTTCTTTTCCATTTTATTCATTACTTTTTTATATACATTTTCATAAGTAACTTGATCGATTAACTTAAATATACATTCACGAGAAGCCCAAAGTTGTTATGTCACTAAGAAGTGATTTTACCGAATAGATCAGTTTACTGTTTTTGCAACGCAACTTTATTGAATCAGCGCAAACGGAACAAATAGTTTGATGCAAATCGGAATAAAACCATAAAGAGAGGTTCATATCAGTAAAGATCCATGCAGTTGTTATATAATAAATGTTCACGTACGCCCACATTGCGCCAGGTAAGATTGTAAGCCAGTAGTAATTCGTCGAGATCGTCCGAGCATATTTCAGAAACTTGAACGAATATGGCTTGTTCAGGTGTTATATGCACTTCTAGTCTGCTCAGAGTATTATCCGCGAGATGAATATATTCTAAAATGGTCTCTCGTCGTCTTGATATACGATTCCATATGCTATGTTTGAATATAACTTGTGTACAATGTGTGGCCATACAACAATATGTATGCATTTCAGTAGCTAAATGTTTTGGTGACAAATACCCTTTGCCTATGTAATAATAGGCTTCCTGATTTGGAAATATGTTAATATGTCTTTCTTTCAAGAGTTTTTGAAATTTGGTATAATAGTTAATCGGTTTGTCAATAGTTAGGTACTTTTTTGGTTTTTTTATATGTGGCGGGCAAGGCTCGGTCACTTCTCCCCAAATGCCTTCGCTGGATATATACAGAGTACATTTTGCCAACATATTGCCAAAATCTTCATCTTCTAACAAGCAAGCGGAATGTGAATCACCCGCGGAGATTTTTAGAACTTTATCTGGTAAATCAACTTTCTGCGGCACAAACTCTGAACCATCCTCATTGTTATCACGACCTAACGCACCCTCATCATTGCAACCAAATGGGTATACGTGACCTTCTTTTGTCAGTACATCAAATATAGTATAGTATATAGTATATAGTACAAATGAGTATACGTGACCTTCTTCTGTGACATCGTTCGTCTTCCTGAATCTCTTTATTAAATTTGAATGAAGATATCAGTTGGGGAACACAAAATTTCTCTATTTTATGCAGTTCTTCTAAGCTCACGGGCATGTCTAATGGGAAATCTTGAACATAATACCCATCAACAATTCCATCGTTATCAGCTACTATTGTTGATTGTTCGGTGGTATTTCCGCGAGCTTCTCCGATCTCCTTATCTAAATGCGGATTTTCAAGGACGCTTGTCTTACTGCCACGTCTGTCGAATTTTTCTTCAACAGCACACAATTGGCTCGCTCCAGTAACAAAGGTATTCGGGTATTTCAAGTACCAATACAAATAAGAGATTTTCTGGATCAATTGTCTCCCTTAACGCCTCAAGGTTAGGATTTAGATTGTTTGCACCGATTTGTCTTATATCCAGCACACTTTGATGTCGAGAAGGACGTGCATTACTCGAATAACTGTGTATCCGTGGATCCTTGTCAACAACTAGATTTTTATAATTCAAATGCCAAACCATATTGAGACTCCCGAAGTCACTAACTGCCGGCGTTTGAACACAATTCAATTCATAAATACCGCCCAAACTTGCGAATCTCTTAAGATTAATCTAAAATCGCAAAATAGTTATGAGAGCAATTTGCGGTGAATAGGACTTGATTGAAGATTTACCTCGTCGTTGGTTAGATGAACGACTTGGGCGTTATGAATATTATCCATAAAATGTTTATGGTCCCTACTTTCCTTTTGAAGAAATTTCTCGAAAACATCCGGATATTCATCGTCGTTAATTTTTTGCGGCTCCTTAAGCATTTTAATACCTTTCGGCATTGTCTTCTTCTTATTGTTGTTTTTTCCATTTCTACCCTTCTTTTGATCTTGCGCTAGTAGGTATTCTTCTTGCATTTTTTCATATTCCTTATAGTTTCTTACAATCTGTGCTCGAACTTCTTGCTGAATTTCATTTTGCAAATCAAATTCCTTTTGCAAGCATTCTGACAATTCTTAAAACGAGATGATAATGATAACGACGTTGATGAGTTTAAACATAATTAAAGCATTGTTTATGATCAATGTGTATCTATATGAGGAACTTCTGCTTTAAGATGTGAATTACACTGACCTTTCATGCAAGTAGAAAGAGTGTCTGTCGATTTCTGAGAACGCGGCTTAAAGCTTTTTACTTTTTCGCTAACATGATCGAAATTCGTATGAACTGCTTGTATAGTCAATCCCTCGCGCAAAATTGAATACCGTATGTGAAGAATTAAATTCAATTTATGAAACTCGACTAGCAAACGTGGTTCACTATAACAAAGTTTTCAAGAAGAGAGAAAGTGAGGAAGAGAAAAAGAAAGGAAATTTGTTATAATGTAAGAGAGAGAGTTTAATTTACGGTATATGTGTCCAACGTAGTGGAACATTTTTCAGGCCCCATATTTGCATTTCAAAGTTATTCGATACGAAAGTGTGCTCCCAAGTCAAAGGATCCAATGATCTGAAAAATTTGAAAAGCATGAATTAAAGGAAAAAGAAAAAATTATTAGACAAGTAAATAAATCGCTGTAAACGAGATTTATAAATTGTGTCCGTCCGGGTGATAATACATTTGTGAAAACCGTAAAAATCAAGTTGCTTTTTCAAATGTACTAAGAGGTCGTCAAGTATTACGCAAAAATAAATTACCGACATGCCCATATTGAATAAAAAAAATTCGGCAAACTTACATTTGAAATGACGTCATCACTCACGTCTTATTATACAATCCCGTACTTAAGACTCGATAGGTGTAACGATTTAATAAATCCCGTATTTCGTTTTGCAATTCTTCTTTCAGCACTTCAATATGATCTACAGCCACTTTCGTGGCTTTGTTCCTTTCCCTATCATCGTTGAGAAAGTATTCCATCCTTCGTAATATCTCCAAATAAGTATCAATTGTTTACACATATTTCGGCTCAAACTCGTTTTCAGTTGTTGCAACAATTCTTTTCTTGTTGTATTTTCGCGAAATATATTCTGCGACTACGTTCATCAGCTAATAGCAACCAATTAAGAGCCAATCCTAAACTGATTTCTTCGAATATCCGGAATTGAGCCATTTTCGCATGGACATCCGCCGGGATATGGGGTTTCGGCACCGAATCACAACTTGCATACGCGTCCCATTTACCTAGCACATGTTGTTTTTCTCTCTGCTTCTCCACAGATCTTACAGCTTCTATAAAATGTAACACGGACTGAATAGGTAGCAAAAAATGTTTAGTTTTTATTTACCATTTATAAAATGTGGTCGATGTCACAGCTGGCGCTATGCATAATTTCCTACCGGCAGAAGAAGGTCACGTATACTCATTTGGTTGCAATGATGAGGGTGCATTAGGTCGTGATAGCAATGAGGATGGTTCAGAGTTTGTACCGCAGAAAGTTGATTTACCAGATAAAGTTCTAAAAATCTCCGCGGGTGATTCACATTTCGCTTGTTTGTTAGAAGATGGACGGGTGTATGCCTAGGGGTCCTTCCGCGACTTTCACGGCAGTATGGCCTTAACATTGGAAGGAATTCAGCGTTTGCCTATTGACATCTTACTTGGAATATAAAAGCCATTTGGGCGACTTCATATTGCACTTTTCTGAAAGAATCGAAAACTGGTAAAATGTGGGCTTTTGGCTTAAATAATTACAAACAACTAGTGTGCCCTGAAGACATATCGCCTGTTAGCTGTCCGATAAGAATTAATTTGGATCATGTTTCACAAATAGCTGGTGGCCGACATCACACTATGCTACTGAAGGATGACGGTATCGTGCAGATTGTAGGTCGTAAAGAAAACGGTCGTTTAGGCTTAAGGCCTGCTCGTGAGGATGCTACCGAATTGACAACCATATCGGCTTTGACACAAAAAGTCATTGTTCATATTTTCTGCGGCGATGCGCAATCATTTGCATCGACCAGTGATGGCAAAGTATATGCGTGGGGTATGGGCTCCCCTTGTCAGTTGGGAACAGGATCCGAAGAAGACGCACTAGAGCCTACCTTAATTGAAAGTAAGCAAACTGAGGGTAAGCGCATGGTGGTGCTCAGCGTACTATATTTCTCGTGAAAAATGGAATTCAACTAAATGATGCTAAGACGCAGGGAAAAAAGGCAAAAGTATTAAAAGTTCTGGAACTAGTGCGAAGAAGAAAAAAGAAAATAATGGAGTAGCTCTAGAGATGTCTAAAAAGATTGAAGAAGAACAGGAGGAAACGAATTGATAGGAGGTCTTTTATAGTTACCTTCCTTGTTTCTGGAAGCGAATGAATGAAAGATTTGGTTTCTTTTCGTTTTTCTTCCTTTGCGTTATTTTCATATTTTTCCAATTTTTTTGCGTCTATTTTTGTTCCTTTAAACGCACCTATTCTTTCTTATACATTATGAAAAATGATGAGTTTAGTTTCAACCCGTCGAGAACCTACTACGAAAACAGTGACGTGTGTATGCTTAAAACTATTTACAACAGAAGATGTAAAGCTATTTTATTTACCGTTTATTTATTATAAACTCCTTTTTTTCTAAGTTTTTTCTAAAAAATTGAATTTGTTTTTTTTTTTTTTTTTTTGTTGATATATTCTCTTGTTTTGAACTAATTGTAACTGACGTTAATAAAAACGACTGATTTGATTCTAGACCACTAACTAAAAAATGAATACAAGTCTTTAGGTCCGTTATATGATGGGATTGTCTCAAGTCTTGTTCCTTTCTTTTCTCTTTTTTTTCGGCTTGAGTTTGCGACCGTTCGCCATAGTCTTGTTTTTCTTTTATTTATTGATTCTTTCCGCGATTCTTCTCCTTGACGTCCCAGGAAAAATTATTCGTCACAATCGAGCATTACTTCTTACGCATAATCATAATTAATTGCACTGCACACCAAAATATTTTATTACAAATATTACACCAGAAGAACAAGCGCGCAATTGTGAAAATTTTAAAAAAAGACAAAAAAAAATTAAATACGTAAAAAAGCAACGTTCACGGCAACAAAATATATAGAAGATTGAGTAAAAAGTTTTCAGTTGCTTTATGTCGTTTTCCTACCATGCTAACTAGATTTTATTTTTTTTATGCGGTATTAGAAAAAATTGCAGAGTGAAATCATTCACATGAGTAGACTGGTAGGGAAGAATTGCGAGAATCAAGTAAGTGTTCGTGGGTTTATATCTCAGAGGCGGTAGAGTTTTCTTTAGTCATAAGTATCGTAACTGAGCAGTAAGTAAGACCGATTGGTCGCACAATAAGTAGACTGTGGCCGTCACGTCTCTTTCTCTTCCTTTACATAAGAGACATCGTCTGAGTGATTTGTTCTTAGTAACAAAGAAAAATACAATCTATCTTTGGCGTGTATCCTTCTAAGGAGCATTAGGTTGTCGTTCCGCTATCTCTGAAATATTTCCCTATAAATAAGACCGATTTGAGTCCATCTGTAGTGTCCAGGAATTGCTACCTCTAAGATGTATTAGAGTCTAACATTTCCTATGATACTAACAGCCGTTAAAAGGTGCAAAGCTTACATTTGCCGCATGTTCAGGTGCTGGTGAAAAACGCTATTAAAGAAATTGGTGTGTTAAGCGATTACGTGAACCTTTCTATTTCGCATTATTCCAGGTAGGTAGTAGTGCGTAAATCGATAACCACATGCAAAATATGCATGCATAGTTTGCTTTCAAGTTCAACGTTGTACCTATCTCTTGGTGTTTCATTAATGGAATGATAAACCGCTCGAAATAATGTTTTGGATCGTAATTGCGTATATAAATTTAATGATAAACGGAAACCATTTCTTTGGTAAAGTGAATTTATCGATCCTTTGTTTAACCATCATAAACTAAGATCTATTTACGTAGGCTGTGAACCTAATTCGGAAGCCGTGAACAGAAAGAATTTTCGATAGAAAGCTTTTACCTAAAACTACACAATGTTCATCGGCTTGAAGGCTTGAACAGGTTGGAGTTTGTTTGTTTCAAACATTAATAAATTCAACTGAGCAAACGAGCTTTACGCCTGTACACTCTCTTTGACAAGAGAGGTTAACTTATACAAAAAAAAATTCGTAATAAATTTGAAAAAATGTATTTCGAAACACAAACGTTTAAGAAGATGAAGGGATAAAGCAAGGAAACTTCTAAAGAATGTTATAGTAAGGACCTTATATTTTATACTAATAAATAAATCTTCATAATATCAATAAAGTTTTAAAATTCAGTCAAGTTGCTTGGATAATATTTTGCAAACTAATTTAATTAAAGTTATTGCATTACAACAAGCACATGCCAGAGTTAGCATAGTGTGTGCGAGTTAACAGAAGGAAAGAAAGTATGTTAGTTTAAAACAATTTTAAAAACAAATTAGATCGTGTAGTGCATGTATAAAAAACTATTAAAACTTTATCGCGTACACGTGTTGCTGATATCTAAAGACAATTTAAAAAAATTTTTATTATACGTACGTGTATTTGAAGAGTAATGCAAGCATTGTTCCCTTTGAAGTACAGGTGTATATCGAAAAAAGGTGAGAAAATTGCATTCAGTCGTGACCGAATCTTTTATACCCGCCATTGTTATTCTAAAACCGACTAAAACAAAAAGGAAACGAACTCAATTTTCGCACTTTGTAATATTGGGTGAACGCGGCTGATTTTTTTTTTGTATTTTCACGGATTAAAAGTGGGAATTTATATGGTGCGTGCGTTGTACTTTATGAGTAGTAAGGAAAAAACCCGGAAAGCAATAATATTCACACTTTTGGTTATACAAGTTTCGTTCATTTAAATTCTTTTGCAAGTTTGTGCGCGATATCTTTATTTTTGCGAAAGTTTACCACAGATAGTACACAGTTGGACAGACGGACAGGTTTAGATGCACTCTGAATTTTAAATTTTTGAAGAATTTATTAATTTTATAGACTTTCTGAAGCTTGCTTCTGTACGTTACAAAGGTTTTGGAAAAAAAATGAGTTTACGATACATTGCACAATTGAATAGGCGTGATCGATTTTATCTTCTTTTGTGAAGTTACTACAGCTTCACCAATAGAACATTCGTTAATATTTTTCTAGATTTATCTGCTGTAGTTCACGAACAATGAGCAAAAGACCAATTTGTTATTTCTTTTGAAAAACAGAGATGTCCGCGATTTACGTAGCACTGTAGGCGTGTCATGTGTGCAAAGACCTCCAACATTTGCACCAAATTTGAAGTTTATAGTTTCATTTTTTCGGCGAGGAGAATGTTAAAAACAGACATTTCATTGACGGACAGACGGACCAATGGAAATGTTTAAATCAATATAGAAGTTGATGTTGGTCAAGAATACATATATTTTATGGAATCTGTGAAGCTCGCTTTTGGGCATTGCAAACGTTTTGACAAAAATAATATGCCTCCGTATACTCCATACTCCAATCCTTCGCTGATGTGTATAAAAAGAAGACTGATAACAACGACTATCTCTTTTTGCTTAAACGTATACAGAGCTGTATTGATTTTTATGAACTCTTCTCGCTCTTCAACCTACATGTAAATATAGAAATTAAGTTAGTGGTGACTGTTTAGAAAATATCCTTACAAGCTAAAGGAATTCTGAATTGTCTGCAAAAATTTTGCATTGCCTTAAAAGCTTATACATGGATTTTGAAATTTTAAAATAACGAGTTTTTTCTTTTGTCTCATTATACAATATGTCAAGAAGACTTTTTCATGGTTTCAACTCTAGCCCTCGTTCAAATACGAACCATACCCACTTACTAGGAGAAACAATTTAGTTTCTTGATTTCAAATAAAGCTGTAACGAGTTATCGCGTCCTTCGCGAAAACAACACATGAACCAGCAGCTGCTCTTTTTTAAGCCTAAAAGTTTCCTTTATTTAATTTTAAACCAGAAACTGAGCTATTTTTTCTTTTAAAACCCATGTAACTCCTTAAGAGACACAACTATCGTTGAACTGTCAGCTATAAGAAATTGACAAAGAAGACCTAAGGTATAAATCAATATAAATCAGGTGTTCTCGTAGCACACGACGCCCTGCTATCTTTATGGCATTCATTTGCACATTATCAAGAGATAGACAGGGGGAGAGAGAGAGAATTTGCAGTGATAGCTTGTGCGTTCTTCCTTTAGTCTTCTTTTGTAAATTCCCATAGACCAAAACCACAGTGACTGACAGTTAAGAAGGAAATGTAGCTTCATTTTTATTGCGTAAGCACTCTTATCTAACTACTCATTGTAGGAGTTTACGAAAAGACTGGTACGAAAATTCTGCTCGACATTCTGGCTCCATGCTGGATCGGAGAAATACGAGATTTGATAGCAACAACTAAATGTTGAGTAACAATTTGATCAAACAATTTGGGTAAGACACTTGGCAATGCCTCTATAGTTCTCACCGTGATATCTGTTTTCACATTTATGAAGTGGAATAAGGAAGCTACTCTTCCAACGCAAAGGGCAAAACACCTGATTTGAAGGACTGATTAAAAATTTTTGAAATAACATCGCATAACTCGTCATAGCGAGATTTCAGTATACATGAGGGAATGCCATCAGACCCAGACGCACATTTATATTTTAGGGACCCAAAACCATGTAAAACGTCGTTTTCTGGAATGATCAAATTAGGAATCGAACCGATATATATATATATATATATATATATACATACGTTTTATAATGAACTTTTGAATATACGGGGCAAAATTTGTTAGTTCTATAATATCCTGTCGAGGTTAGTTATTTCTTTTTTTTTTTTTAAGGAGGCTAATTTTTTATCCTCTTTTCTTTCTATACCCAGTGTAAAAGATTTTTCAAAAATATTGTTCATAATAGAAAAATCCATTTACATCAGTTCTTCGCAAATTGCTAATGTCCACGCCTGTCCTGATTGCCGTAATGATCCGTTTCGCTATTCCTGTTAATTGTTATCGCTTTTCATGCATTGTACTTTGCATGCGATAGCTTTTCAACGAATAACGCACCATGTAGCTTTTTATTGCGTATTATTATTGCTTTAGCACGATTCCTAAAACGTAATTGCCAAAGAGGTGTGCTGGCAAATGTCTTTTCATTCCATACGCATATACATATGCGCTTGTATTTAGGCATTCAGCTTAGCTCTGTACGTATTGTTCGTTAATGCAAATGCAACTTCAACCGGACTGTACCATGTTGAGTGGTCCTGTTGAAATTTATTTCGTATTGTTTTTACATAGGCGTAGAAGTGGAAACAATAATTTATTGCCGTCATACGATTAAATTATTACGTTATGCGTTCATTTCACCTAAGAAGCAACATTAAATTGCATATAATTACGTAACATTCCTTCCTTCTCTCTCTTTCGCTCTTATGTAATATTAAAATTTAAAGCGATGATCAATCGTCGAATGATTTTTGATTCGTGATCTTTTACGCTCTATAATTAATTTTCCAATCATGTTCGGAATATGGTTTTGCTTAAAATAAAAAACACTACATTCAATATTACATAGGTATGTGAATATCAAACCGGAATATTTGCATAGAAATGACTCGTTTATTGTGTAATAAAAAATATTCTATTCGAAATATCGCCCATCATTAACTATACAATTCTTGTACTGGTCCGACAATTTGTAGACGCCACGTCTTTAGCAATCTTCACCTTATACGATATGTACGCTAGAACATGCATTACGTAATGTGTGTATCATATATGAATGAATCTTCCCGGTATTAAATCAGGCTTGGAATGTTTAGTTGGTTATTCGTGCTAAAATATAACTTAACCGGATCATTTGCACTTTCGCTTACCCACATACTAAATATAAGAGACTTTAAAGAACTTATACTCAAGTCTGATGGCATGTGAGAATTGTCAATCCAGGCGGAACATGAACATTGTTAGGCAAAGGAAGTGGAGCGTGCAATAAATAGATTTATTATTAAATAAAAACCAGCAAGAAAATTATATTTGACCGAATCCTTTATATTCACTATCGTTTTTCTTATGACATCAATACTCATTTTATTCTACTTCATCACGCTGCAGCTTATTATACTGATTACTATGAGTGGGCGTGTTCCTATTTTTTTTTTTTTTTTTTTTTCAATTAATCTTTGTATGACAATGTATCTTCAGCTATAGAATGCACAGAATGATTGTCAACATTCTGGCTTGCTTACCTTATGGGGGCAACATTAGAAGGAAGGGAACGTTAAAAACGTGGAAGAATTGACAAATTCGTCAATTTTTAGTTCATAGCCTAGGAAAGGTGAACAATTATAAATTTTTTGATAATTATCGACAAATTTAAAGACACGTTTTTCCGGTGGTTCCATTTAACTTGATTAGAGCGGTGCGGAAAAAAGTTGAGGTCAACTTTTTTTGTTCGGACAAAGTTTCGTAGTCGAAATTACAATATCAAAATATAAACAAACAATAGATATTGCGAACACACATATATAAATCGATTTCGTTGTTCGTGTTTATTTGCGATATAATATATGTCTGTAGAAAAAAAAAAGCATTCTCATTTCCCATACGATATAAGAAAATGTGAACAACAGGGCTAAAAAAAAAAATTCCTTAAATCCCTGTTTGGTATAAAATTGCGTTAAACGCAAACAAGCACGTATCAAGTTCATGTTATTAAAACACTTGTAACTGCTACTATAACGACTCCTAAGAGCGATCATTGCAAGCGATGTGCCGAACAAATCGCTAATGAAAGCCACGTCTAGACAAGGTGGGCCTTACACAAGATAAGAAAAACAAATTCCTACGAACGGATAAATGCTGCAAAGTACAATTTACGATCTATCCAGAACATGACTCGAGGCTGGATTGTCCATCGTACTGGTGGACGTGCCAAGTACTGGACTGTAGATCACGCATTTGATCGTATGAAAATTTTTTTTCTAACTTTTTAAACTAAAAGACTTTTTAAAACAAAAGATACGATTTGATACGATACGTTTTATACGATTTGTTGAAGAACATTAAACCATCTTTACTATCAAACTCTAACTAACCCTAACAATTTTAACAATTCCGTTCTTAAATTATCGTTGGAATTATAAAAAAAAGGTTGTATTTGTTGTAATATTTATTTAAATTAAAAGTAATTTATAATGTGATCGGGTTTCGAACTGGCGTCACCATTAATGTTCAAATTAATGCTGAAACTTTTTACGTGAGCCCTGATATTATACTTATAAATATGTATAATACATAAATATAATTATGAATTAATAATAGGTAAGAAAATTGTGTTTTGTATCAACCCCGTTTTCCTTAAAAGAAATACAGGAAGTAAAAACAAAAAGTCGATGGATGGTCGACGGGACTGTTTTCCATTTTTTTGCAGGTACTGTAGGACAAGCCACAGAATGCATGTGAAAGTTTATATCGAGGCGACTTTTGTAGTCTAGAAGAAAGTAGCAAATACCTTAAGCTCTTTGTCTTTCCCTTAAAAAAAGAGATATGTTCTTATTTTACATTGTACTATGGGCATGGTCTTCGATCGAACAGGCCCGTTTTCAATACCATTCGACAGTAATAAGCTCCAAATGTTTGCGCAAAATTTGAAGCTGATATTTGCGGACAGACATGGTGAGTTTTATAATTTTCAACCTGTGCTTTATGAAGTCTTCGAAGTTTACTTCTGAATATTGCCAATGTTTCGACAAATTCGATACAACCCCGTTCTTCACTACTTCAAAATTTTGAGTGGCTGTCCTCGGGTTTGCTTTGGTTTTGAATCTTGAAAAAAAGCGCGAACTATTTTCATTATTATCGCCAATAACTTACGATCTGTTAGTGTTGTTAGTGCCTAGCCTTAGATAAGAAGATCGGTTTTATTTAAATTAATTGCATTTGCAAATATTTTTCAAACTCAAAATTGAAAAATCACAAATATCGGCTTTGTTGACAACACAACTAACACCTTTAAAGATACAAACAATGTTACAATAGTTTCCCAACCATTGGTGACCTTTACTTTACAATCTTTTCCCCCTTTTTTATTCATGTAATGTGCAGACACTTTGGAACCACATTTTGTTGTTCAAGTTTTCTGTATTGCGATGCGTCAGTGAGTTCATGCACATGTCGTATGT
Source organism: Glossina morsitans morsitans (assembly GCA_001077435.1). NCBI lineage: Eukaryota > Metazoa > Arthropoda > Insecta > Diptera > Glossinidae > Glossina > Glossina morsitans. Next base: position 75,297 of record CCAG010022508.1, read on the forward strand.
GTACAGATATCTTAGACGGAGTTGTACATGTCGTATATATGAATGCACATGCATCGCATGGAACACGTACAAGTTTATGATGGATATACATGTACATACCGGTGTAAAGCACACTACTGGGTGATGGATTAGAGGCAATTACTTTTTGTACTAAATTAACCCGTTTTAAATGTATCTATAAGCTTCGCTAATATGAAGGAATGATGAACTGCTAACTTTTTGTGTGCATGCAGCAGTGTGCACTTAAGCCAGATTTATTCTTTTCATATCATATTATGAAACTAATAAGTTTTATATTTAACGCTATAAGCATAGCATTTGTAAAAATACCAAGCACTGGTAATAAATAGCTTGAATTGAACTCTTGAACAGTACAATCAAAAGTTCAGTTCCAACTGCGGTGATTTTAAAACCATTTTGAGATTTTCACCTATCAGACGCACACTTTCCAATCTCAGTATTAACTAAATCATGCTAAGCCGTGATTGTGCGAATTCTGACAATCGTCGACGAACAGACAGGTCTTTGATGGTTGTTTCCGCCAAATACAAGCGAAGTGCATTTCGTTGCTCAGCTATGTATAGTTGGTTACATGAAATCCTCTTTAATTTGTGCGTGTGGCTTACCGACGATAGTAAGCAAATCCTATTCGAAGGGTATAATAAAAATGGAAATTGCGATTTTTTTGGAAACACTGATATCACAGAGCAGATGCTTGTTCGCTTGCAATGCGTAAAGAAAAATTGTAAAGACGATTTGTTGTAGTTGTTGCATACGAATGGCAAGATTGAGTCAATTATATGAATTTATTTTCATTAACGGAAACGGTCTCAGGTGGGTTGAAAATATTTTAAAAAGAAAATTCTGTTTTCCAAAAGAGTTATAAAGTGTGGTCTAGTTGAAGTAAACACCCGTTCACGTCTATTTGCTAAATAAACAGAGATCACACGTTTCGTTACATTATACAGCATTTATTGTACAGGATATGTTAAGTTTGTGCGGACATATGATTTGAGATGCATCCATCTTTTTTTTGTACCGACCGATATCGGAATCATTTTCTCAATTAATTTAAGCTTATCTGTCCATTTGCCCGCTCGATGTCTGTTCATGTAGTTTGCGCATTGATGTGTTTCGGCTCAAGGACCTACTTGTGCAGTCGCTGTCCACATTAAAACTTATTTTGAAAAGGCGGTTATATGTAAAATTCAATGAAAAAATATTATGCTTAGCCAGTGCCGATCGTTAAAATTCCTACACCGTTTCGCCTAATATCCATCGCCTAAAATCCATTCATCATTCGAGATAATGCACTAAAACTTATTATTTCACATTATTTTCACGCAGAGGTATATTTTTCATGAAAATCCCTATATTAGAGGCTGCGTAAAATATCAATTGACGTGAAACAAATTTGAAGTCAACTCAACTTACTTCTTAACGATTTTATTATATTTCAGTTGTTTTCATTACAAGAAACTACAAATTGACTTTGTCTTTACATAAGGGTTTAATCTTTTTGTCAGAACTTATATATACGGTAGAATCTAAAATGTAGATCTATGTAATCCAAATTCCCTTTATGTAATCAATTTTTATGTTACATTAATACTATGGACCAACTTTAAAATACTTAAAATTAGACCTTTTTATCATATAAGGGTTCAATATTTCATGTCAATCTTTATATGCCACGATACCTAAAAATAGACTTTATTGATCCAAATTTGATACAGTTAAGCTAAATATCAAATTACTGTTAAGTCACGAATTTTTATCATAAAATGTTAAAAACTGGACGTTTTTTCCATATGAAAACTTAGTTGTCGTTAAAACGCTTATACGACGTGGTGTCCAAAAAATTCATCTACGTCGTCCAAATTCAGCAAAATTAATTTTTATATCAAATTATTATCATATGAACGAACTTTCACCAAGAAATAGTGAAAATACATTTTTTTAAGATTGAGTTTGCTTAGGAACGGTTGCATGACAAGGAGTTAAAAGGAATAATCCCATCATTTACAAAGTTCTCACATCATTTTAGAATGCCGAAATACTATTACCAAGCGGCTTTTGTCGCGAAATTCTAAAAATTACGAGATATTTGCTTCTTCACATTGGTCAGATCCGGACAATTTGAAATGGCGTTTAACACACGCGTTTGGTCTAGTGTACCTTGCACCAAGAGTAGCGAAGGGTATAATTACGAGTATTTTGCTTCTGAGATATTTGCTGCCGACTTTGAAGTCAACACTTTTCCATTATGGTATCTGCTTTAAACCATTTTCTTTCATTAAAATTTACCGATAAGTCATAAATCGAAATGTAAATCATATTTAGGGTAAAAAAGTTCGATTTTATTCGCTCTTATGATTGCTGTAAACGATAATCTCAATCAAAATTTCTTTTCTTTCGCAATTTGATTATTCACGTCGTGGATAAAATGATGTATTTAGAAGGATAAGCAAAAAGACTTTTCTTTTGTACGTACGTGCCTAAATTTTTGACCAAAAAATTTTAAAAAATTTCTTCTTCGAATCAAATAGAAGCAATTCATACTGCAGATTACTGTATGTAGATGCATTTTGCGTTTTGCGTTTTGTGTTTTGCATTTTGCTATTACAGTTTAATTTGGAACACATTTCAGAAATGAGAGTTAATGGCACTCGTATTTTTGTATCTTTAAATCCGTATAATGAGCTTTCCAACACATGTACCCGCATGCCTTGTGTGAAGCAACAGCTTTTTGTTTTAAACAATGCAGTGTTTACGTTTAACTAAATACAGAATGAAATTGCTTATGTGTGTGTGTGTGTGTGTGCGTGTGCGTGTGTGTGCGTGTGCATGTGTTTGCTTGTAAGAGTAATAGTAATTTATAACTATCTATATGCGTCCTTTGCTATGTTGCGATTGCATAGGGTGTCAACAATAATCCGAACGTGCTGTTACGGTCTTTGTGTGCAGCCGCAAAGAATTTAGTATGATTTGGGAAAATGTACCCAAACCATTTTCCAGCTGGATTATACTATCTAAGCGTAGACATTAGGTTTGCCATTTTTTATACTTTTTGTTTGCCTTTGTGTATGTACTGATGCCTAATGCGCTCTTCATATGTATTCCTCGGCACAAATGTAAAACAAATTTTAGTAGAATTTTTATTTTGCCGCTAAATATGTAATTCATCGAAACACGCTTTCGAGGCTGAGCTATATTGTATTGTATCCTCGGCCAATAGCAATTCACGCGATTACACGCCCTGTGAAAGAAGTGTTAATTGTAAAGCGATCTATATTTCATTTTATTTTCATAGAAAAACGCTTTCATTCCTTTTTATCGCCCAATTAATATTTGTTCGAAATTTTTGTAACACTTACGCTTACAATTCAATTCTTACAGGTAAAGTGAATGAATGGCTGCCATAAAGTTGCAGCACGACTTTAAGCACCACAAGAGTCACTTAACAGTTAAGTTACATGATAATTAGTTGCTTCGAAAATTACTTTTAAATATTTTCTATATGTAAAAGAATCAACTCGAAATATATTTTATTACTTACGGAGTAGTGCAATATTTACTACGCATTAAATCTAGGGACGCGCAAGCTCTTGTGTCCCTTTCTAATACTCGGTCTTAGAGATATATGTAGCTCTAAAATAATGAGAAACTAATTGAAGGACAAGTTAATATAAATGAATGAAATATTAAATAATTTTAATGCAATTAATAGAAATTTTTAGGTATTAAGTAAGTGTGGACGAGCCTAAGAACGAGCTTAACACTAATCGAATAAAATTAAATTTATAATGAACGGCATAATAATATTTTCTACAACAAGATTAACAAGTAATTGATTGTAAGCGAAGGAAATCTATTTCCTATCATTACAAAATAACGCAAAACATAGAGAAAGAGGAAAGGATATTATATTAAGTCGATTAGTCGCCCCTACTCATCTTTTATATATGAATTTTTAAGTTGAACGGGCAAAAGGTTTACGATCCAAGCATTTTTCCCAAAATGGAATAAAATTGTTTTCACAACTGCTTCCTAGAGCGACTGAAAACGTTTTCTGTCTTTAGGCCCCAAACTGTTGGATATGAAATCGACGGTTGCCATAAAAGTCGGAGTTCTTTTTTTTCATTAAATGCCTCGGCCTAACATTTTCAATTCTGTATAGCAGCAATTGGAACATGCGCCTGCAGATAGTAATATATTTATATCCTATAGATGGTATATCATAAAAAACAAGTAAAAATATTATAGGCGGGCAAGGCCGACCGTTAAATATCCTACATAACTTCGACGTATATTTCGTGAAAGCCCGCATATTCGAGCACCCAAAGCATCAAATAGTAAACTGAATTTACTTTCAAAAAATTTACTAATTTTCAATTTTCAACATAGAAAACTAGAAATGCAAAGGCTTGTTTTTGTGTAATAATCCGTGTATATGTTAGGATTCAAGAATGGACCTATGTGCTTCAATTCCCTACTGTTCATTTTTTTGATTCATTTTCTACTATGGACCAATTTTCATCGCAAAATATTAAAAATTAAACGTTTTTCTTAAAGGTTTACTATTTCTTCTTAAGAATCAATTTTCACACTTAAATATTGAAAATTCGATTTTTCTACTATATGAAGATTCCGTTTTCGTAGGAACGATTATATGACAGGGGCTTCAAAAATTGCCCCCGGTCACCTAAAGTTTTTCATATCAATTTAAAATGTCGAAATATTATTCCACATCAAGTTTTGTCGAAAAATTTTGAAAATTAAAATTTTTCTCCCTATAACTTGACTTGACTTTTTGAAATAAGTCGTTATGTGTCGAGAGGTCGAAAAAGTAGACCAATCCATGGGTCCAAGAACGTCAGTTTATCAAATTTTATAAAAATATATCAAAAATTTTGACCCATAGATTGAACACAAACCGACATGGACAGACATCAGACGTCCGTGTAAACTCATGTTAATCAATCTTCGTTACTTTTAGATTGATTTAATCGAGCTAAATCGTATTGGCAAATGAAGCAGTGACAGAAGTCTTTATTTGGCAACAAAGTCTATTTTTTAAATTTTAATTATTTATGATGACTTGCCAAAAAAAAAATAATTTAGGATTTGGATTTGGATTGCCTGGGTCAACTTTTGGTAACTCTTCTTATATAAGGCGCTTACGACAAGAAACGCTTCTATATGGGAAGAAAGTGTAATTTTTTTATATATTATAACGAAAATAGATAAAAAAAAAAAAAAATGGTGAAATTTTTGACAAAATGTCGATTTTATGACACTTGGCTCATGTCGGTTCATTAAGGTTCTCATGAAGCCTGAACCTTTCAATGGTAGTTAGGTATTAATTTCAATATATTATGATACGTGAAGGTAGACCAAGGGACCTTGCATGTTTAAGGTATCGAGTAGATTTGACTATAAAGCTCTAACTTATCTCTATCTTGCATATTGTCCTAAAAGTTAAGGAGGCAAACTGTTAAAACTACGACTAAATCATTCCAGAAAAGCATGTAGGGAAAATGCAAAGTCGATGAAGTTGGAACAAGGACCCAAGTTTTTGGAAAGAACGACAAGATTGCGCAGTGCGCTGCACGTTTCTGCTTACAGAAATCTTGATTCGATACGATTGAAATGAAGAGTCTGACTTTAGTATACCAATATAAAGTTTTATTTTGGTTCAACTCTGATGTGAGAGTCGCTATTATTTGTACTAGAAATTTTGACGAATTTGATCCATAATTACGTTTTTCTCTTAAATGTCTGTTCATTACAATTTCTAATTGCATCGGTCACCTGTCACTCACATTGCCATACGTCAGTGTGTCAATATTATAATAGGGTGTTGTACTGCGACAACGAAAGCCATATGCAAAATTTAGAACAAAACGAAGATCATATTTCGTACCTTTATGTAGCTTGTGCAAATGAGTTCTGTCACGCGGTGATAATTAGTAAGCAAGACTTTGCCACGTCAGGATGCCAATTGACTAACCGATTTGATTCTGTTGTATAGTTCGTGTGAAAATGTGCATACATTTCAGTTTAGAATTTCAAATCGAGTACACCTCTATAATTATTTGTATTTTTATTACGACATGTTTACCTATTAACCGGACTAAGCTATGAAAATGAATTCGATTCAAAGATGATGGAAAGGAAGATTTTTAAAAAATGACAAGAACAACTTAATTAGTATGACGACACGGCGTATATGTGCTGGTGTCAATTGCCCTAGCGAAGCTTGCTGAGGATGTAGCTTAAATGAATTAATTATTGCAACTAATATCCACCTATACGAACTTAAAATAATGCACTTTACACGGATCATGGAAGAATATGAAAAACACAATACAATACAATAGCTTTAGGATTATTTTCTGTGGCTATTAAAGCATATTTTGTTAGATTTTCAAATATTTATTTGACTCTGTTCCGAAACGTTAGTATTTATGATAAAATCGCGAATGCAGTTCATTAGCACGTAATTTATATGAATTATTCGTGCTGTTGTGCAAACTAACCAAAAATTATTCGAAATTGCTCGCAAACGCATTTAACCCTAAATGCTTTGAAACTTTTACACTTGAATTTGTACGTGAATTCATTTCATTCCAATTACTAAACTAAGTGAGTTTTGTGTGTAACTATAATTACTCACGAATATTATGTTCATACATAATTTATTTGGATAGTTTGCATAATATTTTCAAACTGTTTTTATGCATTTTTCGAGAAGTTCAGGGCGAGCGTCTTAATAGATTTTCATTGCACTGCTTATATGTAAACGATTTAATACTTTTCATATATGCACATAAGTTTAATTTATTAAACACGCACTTACACGTTATTTACATGTCGTTAAAATCTTTTTTCGAATAGTTGCATATGTATCACGTACTATGTAAATTAACATTTTTTCCGAATTTTTTTCTTTTTTTTTATAACGAAAACTTATAAACAACATATATGGGTTTATTTTTTATACCGTACACTACTTGTGGCCCAGCCTATATTCAGTTTGTGCGAACGGTTGTAACACCCAGAAGGACTTGATATAGAGCCAGCCACCTTTCACTATACCGATCGAAGCTTGTCTGTCCGTATGTCCGTGTGGTGTCTGTCCATGTATTCTTATGTTCAATCTACAGCTCAAAATTTGTGAGAGATTTTGATGAAATTTGCTACACTGACGTACTTCCAAGATCCGGATGTGACCCACGTTACGACTGCTTGCTATACAACGCTTTATTTTGAAAAGTCCTTATAAGAAAATATCTCTTAATTTTTAAAATTGCGCCACAATAGTCGCTTGGTAAGAGTACTTCGGCATTCTAAATTGATATGAGAACTTTGCAAAGGATGGGGCTATTCTTTTTAGCTCCTTGCCATATAACTGTTTCTACGGAAAGTGGATCTTTATATGATAAAAACGCCTTATTTTCACTATTTCTTGATGCAAATTCGTTCATAATAATAATTTGAGATAAAAGTTAGTCTTGCCGAAGTTGAATCACATAGGTCTACTTTTAGAACGCAAGCCCATAGAAGGATTGTAATGAAAAATAAGGCTTTATATGCGGAAAAGTCTAATTTTTAATATTCTATGATGAAAGTTTGTCCTTAATAAATCAACCATAGGGAATTTCGATCACATACATCTATTTTTTTTTTTTTTTTTTTTTTGACCACACGTTATATAGGAGATTTCATGAAATAAACCGTTGTATGACAACGAAGCCATGGGGTTGGTTATGACCGAAAAGCACTTGGTAAGTCAAAAATCTTTGACAAGCAAATTAAGTTTGCTGTGTTAAGGCCACGGTGACCTTTGACTATCTTCCAATATGAGAGCTTCCATGAAAATTATACATTTACATAAAAATAGTGTATAAATTTGAGTGTATTATTATTTAAGCGAAATGGCGTAGGATATCTAGTGGCCGGCCTTACTCGGCTATAGCGTTCTTACTTTTTATTATTTCATTTCAGATCTTATAGAGGACATTTTTATGAATTTTACTTTTTTTCCTTCCTCTTTATACCGTACACCACTTGTGGCTCCGCAAAGCTTGGAAGGTCATGAGATATATGCTTCTTTTATTGTACTGATCGATTCAGAATCAATTTCTGGGTTGATGTAACCGTATCACTCCGTCTGTCCCTCCGTCTCTCCGTCCGTCTCGTTTCCTTATGTCCCACATATAAGCTGCAATTTCTGAAATATTTCGGTGAAACTTGGAACATCAATATGTTTTGGCAGAAGGACGAACACTACTGAAAATGGTTCCGATCTCACTGCACTTTCCGTCACTTCCCATATAAAGACTTATCTTGAAAATTCGTTATGTTAATAACTGTAGGGTAGTTTAGGGTAGTCCGTGGCCTACTATGGTGTTTTTATTTATACTTTCTATTGTGTTTGTTTGCGATTTTTTTTCTTTTCGTGAGATGTCTAAAGTGGCGAAAGTGCAATTTGAATTTAATTGAAATTAATGAACAAAAATCATTTATTTAACACATTTCTTATTGCTTTTGATATAAATGAAAACAAGGCATAATATTATAGTCGACCAGCGCCTACCATTAAATGCCCTATATCACTTTGTTTCATACAGTTATTTATGTAATGACTTTTCAAAATAAGGCGTTACATGGAGAGAAACCGAGAAACTGGTCCGACCCGCATCATTTTCAATAGTATTCATCTTTAGGCCAAGATATATCGGTGCATTAAATTTCATCAAAGTATCTTAAAATTTGCCATTTGTAGATTGCAGACAATAATAAATGAACAAACATGAAACAGACAGACGGATAGACAAACTTACGATTACTTTCTGAATCGATCGGTATAATAAGAAGTTGGTCTATCTCAAGTTCTACTATGAGCTGTATGCATACGCGTAAACTTAATATACGCTATATCACAGGTGTTGTAGGTAATATACAAAGCGTGCCAAATAATTGTAAATAATTTTAATGAAAGTCAAATGACATAAATTAATTATAATTTCGTTTTTGACTAATTTTGAATAATCAAGCGCAAGTAATACGGAATTCAAAGCAGTCTTTTATTTAGTGGATACGGAGTAAGGGAAAGGTATGAGTTTTATACTATAATTTGATGTCATACTTTTCGTTACAGGTAGTCCTTCATCAAAATTCGTTTTCAAACCATCGATTTTATTCTTCAGCACTAATCAATAAAATGACACATGAATCAAAGATTTTGATTGCGTATCATGTAAGGCTTTAGGCTGATTGCTTCATCAAAGCAAAGTTAGTTGACTTCCATGTGAATTGCATTTTACCTCATATCTCTTCAATTTTTTTTTTTGCCTTATATCGAGTTTCTTTTCTAACTTCTATTTCGTTATATGTGATGTTCCGATATTAGTAAACAATTGAAAGACTTGCTAACGGCAACAGCAGTGGCAGCAACACACGACAAATAATGCGGTGGAATTAAATTAAACAACTACTTATTTAAGTCTAACTAGAGTCGGAGTCAGAGTCGGAGTGCGTTCGCACTTGATAAAAACTCTATTCAATGCATTCAACTAGAATTTGTCTTCTTAATTGTGATGACGGTGTCGATGAAAGCCCATTGACCGTAGCTATCGACAAACTAAGGAGCACAGCAACCATAAAAATCCGCGGTAAACTGTTTTATATTTATGCTCCTAAAGGGTATTATTATGTACGCAAGCGTTTCTACTCAGCAATGTGGTCATCACACATATGTCGGTGAGTACTTTGTTTTTTTCTTCTATATTTATTTGCTTTCTTTTTTTTTTTTTTTATTTACAGTCAACTAACTATTGCATGAGCATAAATGAAATAATCGACAATATTTGCATTGGCAATACGTATATATGTATACACAACGTGTACACACATATGCATTTGCATTAGAAGGAACATATCTGAATAGTTTGTGGTGAGCTTTGGGGCATATCCAAGCGCACATATGTGCGCGGATATATGTCGAGGGCATCATAAACATATACATACATGAAAACATGAATAATCCGTATCGAAAAACCACTCCTCTGCCTACATAATCTTCAATACTGTTTAACAGTTGTGTACATTAACATAAACTTCACCATATCAAAGCAACGTTACGTGCCGTAGATTCGATAACGTTTTAAAGTCAAGCATTTATAAAGTTAAACTACAATTTTTTTAAGATACAAATTATAATAGAAATCAGCGCAGTTTCAAAGCAACATATATATGTGAGAAGGATTTTTTGTCATTTTGTTATTGATATTTTAAAAAAAAATGCATCATTTATATCGCAATGTTTACATATAATGTTGGACTCGTAATTTCCGTAAAGATCTAAAGACAAGCAGGTCGAATTTTACATGTGTTAAAAATTCCGAAACGCAGGCTGTAACATTAAACCAACCTTAAGTGCTAAGGGGTTATGAATTTTTATTAAACAATTTCTCTTCACTCGACTATTCGAGTTTAAAATATTGTCGACTCTTTTAAATATGATTTAAATGAAAAGTAGAACGTATTACATATATATATATATATTCATCAGAAATGCAAACACTTTCATATATTGTCATGAAAACAAACATTTAAACTCTATAAATATGTACATGTGTTATATGTGTATATATACACATATGTATTTATGGTATTTACTCAATGTCTATATAAGCACATATCTATTATTGTTTATATAGAAAATCTTCTTAAGGTTATGTATATAAATATATATATATATATGTATATATATATATATATATATATATATATGAGAGAAATTCTGAAAATATAAGCTTCAGGTTAAGTTTGTGGTATTTTGTTCAATGAACTCTTTAATGTAGAGTAATAAAAGCATAAAAAGAGTACATCGTTCCGGTTCGAACGAGTTACTTAACACCTTTCCTTTCATTTTTTTTTTTTTTTTTTTTTTTTTTTGTTATTACTATCTACCATAAATTCATCTCGAATCTAAGTAAAATATGTTCAATAATAGACATTGACAAAAGTATCCGTATGTTTGCAAAAAGAGGGATGGACCTGCAATTAATGTATAAGGGAAAATAGTTAAAAGTTTGAAAACTCATCAACCGATTCAGATGATTTTTGACTGAGATGAAACGAATGAGTCTCAAACAGAAATCGATAAAGTAATGCAACGGAACCAAATGTGATTTTAATAAACACAAAGACGGACATGACTAAAACGATTTAATTGCTAAAATTATAAAGTTTAATCAGCTGCTTCTTGAAAAGTAAAAAATCGTTCCATTTCTCTGTCAAGTTGGCTTTTCAATCAGTATCTTTCGATTGTTGATCGTCTGCATAGAAGAAGAAGAAGTATGAGAAGTTACTTGCAGACAAAATAAAACAATACAACAAACAAACTTTTTCGTTTACATCGTTTCATTTACATATATTTTTCTTTTCTTCGATAATTGTTGGCGAATCTTTCATCCATTCTTTAATCGATTCTCAAATTTTATGCGAAAGTAAGAGTTTTTTTCATAGTTCATAGTTTAGAGGAAAAAGGTAATCAATCAATCAATTTCTTTTTCTCTTTTTTTTCTTGTAATTTTGACTGTACTGTTAGATCCATTTCGATCCATAAGAAATTATATATTAGATTAAATGCATGCTTGTAGATAAGATTTGTAATTTGAACCGACAATTTGACGATTGAGAGGTAATCGCGTATTTCACGCTAATCAAGATCGCAAATGCTTTATAACATCTCCGCTGTGCATATTTCCGGGCTTTACAAACGCTTGACAAACCTAATATATCTGCAGGAATGTATATAGAAACGAATAAAGAATATAAGATGCATGCATTACTTGAGCGTGTATCGTGCATGCCTTTATAAGAATTTTATTTCGTAATGAGACCAGTATGAATCTACAATAGAGCAGCTCGTACCCTATTCTTTTCAATTGTTATAGACAAACATGCACATCCTCTTTACATGCATTTAAGTAAATACGTATGAATAACTTTGTTTGTTCAAAATGTGCATTATCTTGATAAATAAAAACCGAGAGAGATATAAATTTTGCTTTAAGTTGAATTTCATTCACCCATCAGTTGCGATAGAGTTTTTGCATAATTTGTGTTTGAATTGAAGAATTGATCAGAAATAGTTTTTGTAAAAAAGCTGACACAGCCAGTAAGTTCGTATTTATATCAAATTCCAATTTTTGCTAACTTTTCAAGATGGTAAACAATATTTTTTTTCTGGTAAGGAACTTTTCATTTCATTTCGTTTTTAACCTGGTCATCATTTTTCAAATTTATCACGTGTTGATGTTGAAAAATAACTATGAGACTTGCGGGACGAGATGCTTTGCCAAACAAATATTTATTGGGGCCAAAATTATCTTCCGTGTAAGGGTTCAATTTACTCGCTTCTAAAAAAAAGTTATTAATTTTAAAACGGGTGCCGTCATGTTATGTAGATGTTCTTATTTTCTTCGAACTTAGCTTATGCAACCGTTGCATGTGCATAAGAATGTTTAAAAAGATAATGCAGGAGAAAGTTAACCTGCATTCATTTCGACAGTCAAGGAACTCGAACGACCTTTAAAGGGCACACAATAATCTCTAAGCTTGTATTGGAATGCCTTCAAGCCCTGAATGAAATAGGGAAAAACATTCAGGTATCGAAGGCAATGAAAGGGTGACCGTCTAGCTAACCGGGTAGCACAAAAGACTATGATCGGTTGCGCAGCAAGGACCCACATCAAGAGGCCGTCATCACAATGGGCACAGAAAAAATTATCGAGCCATTTATCAAATCCTACGGCATAGAACACAAGTTATTGGAACCACGTAGGATTGACATACGTCTCGTAACTGACTTCTGCACGGGTCCTAACTCCCTTAGTTACCACGTAAAAAATATTAGTATCTAAGATATCAATTCATGCAAGTTCTGCGAGGAGGCTTCGCCCATTCTACGGAACGTCCCATCATATCTACTGCGAATGCACGGCCATCTGCAGAATCAGACAGCAGATGTTTGGCGAACACTTTATAACGCCAACCACTTTATCTCGCGGCTAACCTAAAAAGCCTAGGAGCACAAGCGAGTATAATAGATCGTGTATTATTCCTTTGTATAAAAGCAAGGTTTCATCAGGAATTCCTCAGGGGAGTCACTTGGATCCGATGTTATTTAATTTAAACATTAATGGCCTTCCTTCCTGTGTTCACTGTTCTAAGGTTCTTATGTTTGCGGATGATGTCAAATTGTATGCTGCTGTCAACTCACTGCTTGACGCTGATGGGCTGCAAGCGGATTTGGCGTCTTTGAATTGCTGGTGTTCTGTCACAAATATGTCGTGTTATTTAAGAAAATATAAGAAAATTTCCTTCTATTGGATGTCTTCACTGCCTACTTGCTGGAGAATGTAACCTGCTTTGAAGATTTGGGTATGCTATTTGACTCCAGACTCAAGTTTAGCCTTCATATTGAGTTTTCCGTTAACGAGGGTAAGTCGGTTTTGGGCTTCATTAAGAGATGGGCTAAAGAACTTAATGACACATGAAATATTTTGTCATTGTGTACGCATCTTATTATCAATGTCACGTTGATCGAATTCAGTCTGCTCAGAGAAATTTTCTTCTCTTTGCTTTACGCGGTCTGCCATGGGATGGCCCTAGAATTCTTCCGTCAGATGAAAACAGACTTAACCTGATACGGTTACTATCACTGGTTAGGAGACGGGAAGTTATGGAGGTGGTTTTTATATTCAAATTGATTCGGGGCTGGGTCTACTTTTCTTATCTATTAAACATTGTTGGCATAAATGTTCCCGGTCGGTCTTTACGACACTATCTCGCTTATTGCCCTAGGAACTATCTAATGTTTAGTCCGTTTAGCTTGCTATGTAGGCTTTCTGACAGAAATTACTGCCGTTTTGATCAGTTTTCTGATTCTATTAATACAATTCAAAAAACACGGTCATAAGTTGAAAATGTAGTACATAATCAATATATATAATGAATTGTTTTGTTAGGCTGCGTAATGCAAATAATTAATAAGCATAAATAAATAAATTGGGGGCATGATTGTCAGATATGTCTATCTGGCAATAACTTCACATTAAATTACTAAACTTTGTGTGTGACAATTCTTACACGTGTATAGAAATAATTAAGATGGAAACTGCGGAGAACTAGCTTGACACATATATTTCTTGAACTCGGTACATTGTAGCGCCCGAAACGTCACCTGACGTGACCGAAGCTTTAAGATGTTTAAAATCTTATTATTTTTCACCTTTTTTGCGTGATAAGACTTTACCGCTTCAAAAAGTTTTACTTTCCATGAGAACCTTAAAAATGAACTTATGTTCTCGAAATTTCTTACGAGTTATTTTCATGCCATATTATCATTACTGATCAACTTTCATCATAACATATTAAGGCTTAGATATTTTTGCCAAGAGTTTACTGTTCATGAGAAGCCTCGGTCGGAATCGAATTCAAAGAATAGATCCATATACTTAAGTTGTCATCAAGTTGTCATCAAGTCAATTTTTATGTCAACTTAGTGCTATGAACCATTTTTTACCATAAAATGTTAAAAAGTAGACATTTTTGCCATTTGAAGACTTATCTTTCATGAGAGCCCTTTCTAAGACGTGGGATGCTACATGATTAGTACTTATGTTAAATTACTGTTATGGATTAACTTTCAATTCGCAGCATTAAAAAGTCAACTGTTTTACCATACGAAGGCTTACTTTTCAAACAAACTTTTGCACGCGCCGTGGAGTTAAAAATATGATCCCATTCGATTCAAATAATGGTCGAAATACTGCTATTCAGTGATTTTTGTCGAGAAATTTTGAAACATGCAAATTGGTTATAAAATGGCCCGATCTAATCCATTTTCAATAAACTAAACAAATTTTGTCGATGCATAAAACTATTTGCTATAATAAATAAATAAACGTGGCGTGGGACAATTTATAGCATTCGTATATGCATTGTGTAGTCGTCGGATGGTCGGTCATAGAAGCTTTCTCGCCAAAAGTAAGCCTTTATATAAAAACAAAGTTTAATTCTCAATATTCTATGATGTAAACTTGTACCTAATAAGGATTTTACACAAATAAATCCAATGTAGCAAGTTTGGGCTAATTAGATTGAATTTGTTTTTAGACATACCTACCTTCTAAGAACTCTCATCAAAAATTTCCCATTTAATGGCAACAAAATATTTTTGATATTTTATAAGACAAAGTTTGATGATAAATTTTATTAGGCAAAGTGATATGAGATATACGTATGTACGTATGTATCCTGTCTATCGGATATTTGATTATAACGCCTTAAGATGTTCGTCACTGAACCTTTCAATAATCTCTTTCAATTTATTTGTATTGAGTTTTTGAGCGGCATACGTTGTAGCGTTTTACTTTAAAGCAGCTCCGTTCGCACCTCTTGCTGTTGCAAACGACAGGACAACTCTAGTATACTTGCATGTTTCGTTCCTTTGGTAGGTGTGAAAGAAATAAAAAAACAAAAAAAAAAAAATGATATAATTGAAATACGCTCTTCCGCGCACACACATGCAAATGTTTTTAAAACGATGTAAAACACTCCTCTGTTGAAGGTTGATGCAACTCAAACATATTAAAGCATAGCTTAAAGGTACTCAAGCATATACAGAAAAAGAAAAAAAAAAAAAAAAAAAAAAGAGGGAAAAAAATTCTGTTTGACAGAGTGTCAAGGGAATAATGTTTTAAACGAATTTTAAAAATCAACTTTGAAATAATCACGTTCAATGTAAATGTGTTAGTACTCGCGTGCGCTTTTATATATCCACTATGCGAAGAGTATATTAAAATTTTCAAACGTTTGTAAAACGTAGTAATACACATATGATATCATAAAAAGGATGTTATATACCCGCTCGATTGGCGTGAATGGGTGAATTAATTTAACGATGTCTACCGCTAACGATCTATTTGTCTATTTAAGTTAAAGTTTTTCAAATTTTTGCATAGAGCATTAATGTTGCCCTTGTTTTTAGAAATCAATTACATTGATCTCGCATGATTCGTCCGCAGTTAATCCAAATATGAATATCGTATATGAGTGTCCTTCATTACTGTTATTAGAGACATACTCTTCAGTTGTTTCAAGGTTTAACTTTTGTTCCGGTATCTCACGTTAAGTATGTTCAACCTCCAAATTTAGTTCAGAATAACAAAAGTAATCATAAATTCTATCTTTTTTTGGTCTTCTTTTTTTACATTCTCCAGGTTAGATTAATTAGATAAATTTAAAAAATTATAATTCTATCTCGAGCCTCTTTAGTACGTTAGCTAAAATAAGTTATTCTCCGACAACTTACTGCACCACTACACAATATGCTTTACCTACCGGGACGCATAACAAATTCCGATTGCTGGGCCCAAATAATAAGGGAACATATCATTTCAATGCTTTCTTTTTTGACGGTGCGAATAATTCTCGGTTTTTGTATTACGCTAATGAAGCTTTGAAACTTTTCCACAAGAGATTCCCTAATCGTACTATTCATCTGACTTCAGGCTACTAGCGAAACTGAAAAATCATTGCTTGGCCTCAAAAAGAAGAAAAGTGCATTTTTTCAAATTATGATTTGATTATGATATGAAATTTAACACAGACAGTGAGTTGGTGTACGTTGCCCACCTAACTTGGGCGGCATATTTATGAGCAAATATTGCTACCGTAGTAGATTTATACCACAACGTGCTTACGTTTACAAGTTGCATTTATTTTATATTATTATCGTATATTGCGATATTTAAATAAATTTATTTCCCTTTATTCAATGCATATTAAATTAAAGTGAAACATTACAATTAGGCAAGGACGACTGTTAAATGCTCTACATTACTCTCTCTCTCTAATCGAAATCTTTAACTATTTTCGTCTGAAAAACTATGCATGGTTGCTATAAAGAAACTAACTTTTCATAAGGATCCTCATATGTGGAGGGTTTCCGTGAGCTGTGTCAACATGAATATTACTATTTTGTTTATAAAATATCAAAAATTGGAACATGTTGTTTTATGAAAACATTTATTATGTAAGGGTGTTAAAAAAAATTGCTTCATTCTATCAAAAATTTTCTGCATCCGTTCAATATAACAAAATTATGCTTTCGATCGATTTTTGTCAATCGATTTTAAAAATTGTAGATATCTTTCCTTTTCAAGCTAAGCCGGTAAGACATGGTGAGTGATCGTGAAAATCTTTCAATCCAATTTATTTTCAACAGAGTTTGTTCATGGATCTAAAAAATAATGAACACAAAAGTAAGTAAAAAGATGTTGTAAGGACGTATATGCTTAAATCCGGACATTGCGATGATTAGGAAGCCTCACAGGAAGAGAGGGATGTAGGGAGAGAGGAGTGTTTGTGAACGTTCGTCTTGAAAATGGGAACATCAGGTGTAGGGAGAAATATCATTGCTGGTAGGCTATCCCAAAAGCAGACTGTATGGTTAAAGAACGACTTGCGAGAGCGTGTTGTGCGGAGTGCAGGTAAATCTAGGGCGAGTAGGTGGAAACGCTGGGAAAATCGTGTAGTCCTATTAAAGAAGTAAATAGATGGACAAATCTGTTTTTTCCCCGCTGAAAACTTGTCCTGAATGTACCGGTACATGAGCACAACACAGCCCACATTACGTAGATCTCAAGAATACCATGTGTTTTGGACATGTTTTCGCCGTCCATGAATGTTCGAGTCTTCCACTGTATGCGGTTGGGGATCTCCGCATGAACACTGCCGTCCACACATACGAGTTATACTGCAATTTACTTTAAATTGGCTTAGAGAGTTATTTTTAATCGATTGGTATGAGAGAAGTTCTGCTACTTGTTGCATGCATCCGCACAAATTTAACTTACAGTTAGTACAAGCGATATTGAGTACAGCAGATAAATAGTGAGAATCAAGAAACTCAGATTCATTCTCAGCCAAATGAGTTGTTTTTCCTTTTTTTTCTTTTTTGTTAATAATTATTCGTAAAGAAATAATTTTTATGAAAACGTCCTTGCATTTTCAGTTTGTGTTTACATATATGTGCGCTAAAATATTTACTTAAAATGCATAAGCACCTAAGTGTCTACATGTCGAGTGGACGTCTATCCCTATGTGCTGAAGGATAATCATTTCATTAATTACATAAAATTCAATACAAACGAATGCATATATATATATATATATATATATACAACCATATAATCTTTTAATTAGAAATATAAATAAATTCAAACAAAGGAAACTATGTCAAAAGTAATCGATCTTGTTGCACCTGCTAGCAGCCGCATTACACAAGCTTAAGTATAATTAACAAGAACAAGATATATTTAATGTATATATAGTATAATGCAATTCAATTCGATAGATCGCATACAATTAATTTAGAACGTCGCCATGTGCTTGTGCTATTAGTTTTAGTTACTTCCCGATCATTTGCAATGGTCTTGCAAACGAAATTCCATAGGATACGGAAGGGACTAGAAGCTCGAGGGCTACTCGCAGACTGCCTTGCAAATGAATACAACATCATATTAACAAGTAACCAACCAATTTTTACTAATTTAACTAATTTAACTCAGCTACTTTGGAGTAAAGTGAAGACTCAAAAGGATTTGTTAATAGGCAATTTCTGGTACTTCTTTCACAGACTATAAACCGAAGAGCAAGCACTTCAATTTCTTTTGTGGTATTGGAATGCAAAGCTTGACGTGAACGCAATCAAGTAATGGCTATATGGCTCTTTTCAAAATCAGCCTGATCTGTTTGCAATCGTAGCAGCAACAGTTCAAAAGAGATGAGAGAAATCAAAAACCAAAAAAGAAAAAAAAACAAATAAGAGAAATATTGGAAATGCGGATTTTGAAGAAGTCTTCCTCCCCAATCTGCAGTTGTGGACAAATTCCTACTATAAAGCACATTCTCTGTGACTGCGTTATCTTTTCCTTGGCTAGAAGTATTGCTTTTGGAACAATTAACCCATTGGACATTCTAAAATCAGCTTCAGAATAGAATACCAATTCAATATATTACGTTATTAAAACTGCTAAGCTCAATATCTAATGCACATTTTTATAAATTAGAGCCGATAGCCTGTGTTGCTAGTGCTCAATGTCTTCTTTTTTTTTTTTGGTCTAAGCAGCTATTTCATTAGTCTAAAATTTTAATAATAATAATAATAATAATAATAATAATAATAATAATAATATTTTTAATAACTTATAAGCGGGACGAGATATCATTATACATTTTGATACGCGCAGCTGGCAGTGTTACGCAAAGGCACGCTGTTGAAAAGACCCTGCTGCATGAACTCACACGCCCTTGGTTAGCGCAAAGATAGTAAGTACATAAAACACAGGTTTGGCCGAAGGTTCGTATCCTTCGTACTCAACGCTCTGATGGATTAATTATTGTTATTCTTTCAAATTGCATAACTTTCGTAACGTTAACCTATCAAGCCACATACTAGAGTGTGTAAAAGATGCATAATCCATGCATAATTGAAACAAGAGAAAAAAAAGCACTCTGACGAAAATAAATGCGTTTTGAAAATGAACAAAAATTCTGAAAAGATTCGCCTTGTCCGACAACCATTTGCTTTGGCTCTCAGCCAAATCCTCTTAATAATGTTAACTTGGCTTCAAATCTTAACATGGCTGAGGTTTTCATCCAAAAATTGTAAAAGTTGAACAGTGGTGGCATAACAGAAAAATAGCACTTGTTAAATTGATGAAATCCATATAATGCATAAGAAAAATATGTTCTCGCTTTTGGTGAAAAAGCGGCATAAATTCTTTTCGTGGTGCAACATCTTTTGAGATGCAATTCATACTTTCAGACAAAGGCTTCAGCTTATGAAAGATTTTCGCCAAAAATGCTAAATGTCACTTTATGTGCATGTGGCTCAATAAAGGAAAAAGACTTGCTCTAAAAGAAAAGAAAAGAAAATTCTATTGAATCGTGACGGAGTGTTTATTACCCATCATCTATAATTTAAAATAAAAAATAAAAAAACCTAGAGAGAATAATTTTTGGTACTCTATAACATTGTATGGGTGTAGCTGATTTTTTCCACTTTAGCACAGGTACCACAGAGGATCAGATGGAGGGAGGGACAGATAGGTAGACGGACAGATGACAAATGGACAGATGGCAGATGGACAAACAGGAAAACGGCTAGGAAGCCGTCAGCTTCGCTTTTGAATATTGCGAACATTTGAACGAAAAGCCTCTAACCTCTTGGTGAAGGGTGCAAAAAAAAAGTGTAGCTCATCGCTAAAAGCTTTTTCACAAGATCGAAATTGAAACAGTGCAAGGACGCGTACGTTTCTGCCTATGCTTCATCTTAAGTCGCTTTACCTTGCGTCTCATTCTTACATTTCATGTAGCACGAAGAAAGGCACCAAATTAATCAATAATCTGCTCAGCGAGACAGCGATATAAACAAGATTTTTTAGTTGCCGATAAAATTCTTGAGGAAAATCAAAATCAAAAAGTTTTCAATTTATGATTTCAAATAAGTTTTTTCAACGAAACCAATGAACTGACGCCAAAGAAAACCGCAATAACAATCATAATCAGGATCATGATTATGACAAAGAATGTTGACAATAATAACGGTAGACGCGATGGTTGTGGAAGTGATAACTTTTCAACTTTATTTCCATGAATGTGTATGCGAGCGAATGTAGGGCAGGATTTGCTAAAGGCATACAAATAAACTTTTGTAACTCAAACAAATCAAGTCTAATAAGAAGCAACTTTAACATTTTTATTATTGTTGGAAACTTTTCTTTGATAGCATGGGGAATAATTTAGTTGCACAAAAATGTAGGCATTCATACACACATACCCCCCCAAAATATGATCCGCATATCCACGCACACAAGCGCCTACACATTTACATATATATATATAGACCGTATTTGATAAAGTAGATATCCCTGTCGCTTTTGTCGCATTAAAAATATTCGTGCACTTGAACTTCCCCTTGACATAGCAGCAGTCGCTAATCTGTTCGACATCGTCGAACTAAGATTACTTCTATAATAAATATAGGATTAACGGGAAACGGGGTAAATGCTAATAAGTTGGGGCAGTTGTCCCATCATACACGTCTTTGGAAGTAAATTCTTTTCGTTAGAAGCCATATAACTTAACAAAATTCACATCCCAACGAATATTTTCCAAAAGAAATCAAATCCTAAGACTATTCGTTGGTTCTTGTTATCTTTACTTACGTTTCAAATGACGGTGGGCGGCCACCATTCTATGCACCCGACAAAACATTATCTTTATGCGCGGCTAATTGAAAGAAGAGTCATTCATATAGTCCCCCACGATGTTAACCTGTTTTTAAACAAAAAAAAAGAAGAAGAAGAAGAAGAAAATCTATCGAAAACAGTTTTAGGTTTTCCTTCTGCAAAAGTTGTGGCAGTTTAGTTTTTCTGCCTGATTTTCTTAATGACAAATTGAATCTCCCGCGTAGAGTGGAACGAGAAAATAAGAATTTTTTTTTTTATCAGCATTACCATCGTTACCGGTAAAGCTGGATTTGTCTACATATTGCAATGAAGTGAAGATTTTAATGAGAAAAGTTTTCTTTTCGCTTGTCAAGATGAGTTAAAGCCCTTAAAAATGCAATTACAGGGGATTTATACAACTTTAGATTAGACTTTTAGATCAATAAGAATCTTCAGATAGGAAACCGAATATTAAAAATCCATTAGAACAGCTGTGTACGGATGTGTACATGAAAAGATAAACATATTCGAAATATTAAGAACACGAGGCTTCGGTCACTAATGGACGAAAACTAAGAAATATGTCATTTTTTGCACCATTATCACCATCACGGACAACGATATACTCGATCGAAATTGATTTGGCCGATAATAATACACTCACATATATATAGAGGGAACTTTTCATTGGCATAAATGATCTGAACAAGATCGTTTTCAGTTGGGTACGTCCATCCACATCAGAGTACCAAAATTTCCTAACACCAATATGTGCCGAAAAGTAAAACCCATTTAATGTTTTCTTTTTTAAATCCAATTATTGTTCCAAATCGAACTTTTCACCTTCAACGTAATCCTCAAACTCAAATAATTATCCTTATTAGCAGTTTGGTCCTTCGAAAAGAATTCGCAGTGCACAACACTCCGATAATTGAAGAAAACTATTAACATTACCTTGACTTTTCAGCGACTTTTGCGCGATTTCTTCCACCTTGGCTCAACGTTTCCAAGATATTCGCATGATCTATCGGTTGTTTCTGTTCCGGCTCGTATACGTAAATGCGTTTCATGACCGATTAATAGCCAGAAATCATC
Source organism: Glossina morsitans morsitans (assembly GCA_001077435.1). Taxonomy (NCBI): domain Eukaryota; kingdom Metazoa; phylum Arthropoda; class Insecta; order Diptera; family Glossinidae; genus Glossina; species Glossina morsitans. Next base: position 97,709 of record CCAG010022508.1, read on the forward strand.
TCGTCACATACATTGTAAAAATCGATAAAAGCAGTTTTTGTGTCGTACAAAGCCAAGAGCAACTGAAATTGAATTAATGACTTTTATGACGTGAAATTTGACACAGATGAGTGTCCTAGGATAACAACCTATTTAGGAAAAAAAAATAAAATAAATTTCTGCTTTTCAATATACTCGCGAAATTTAATTAATTAATTAAACGAATCGTATGAAATTTTGCCTGTGTGTGTTAGATAACAAATGATATACTAACTCAATAGTAATGTGATCGCTTGTACAAACCTAGAACCATAGAGACGGAATGGTTTAATTAGAAAAAATGTTATGTTGAGCTTTTGGGATGTGTTATGTTACATTCAAAAACGATTTTGTGCTGAGAGCCCACCAACTCAGTTGGGTAAGGGTGTTGTCCCAATTACGCAAATGTCACAGGTTCGATCCCCGCCCTGAGTGAATTAGTTAGACAAAGACGGCAAATATGAATAAATTTTTTATACCAAGCCACACTTTGTGCGCATAATTGTTAAAATATTGTATAAGCCTCAGTTATATCATACAAGGTAGCTGTTTTTCAGCAAATCACACTGCGAGGAAAATCAGTTTTTTTTTTTCATTTTCCTGAATTCGTCATTTTATCATCTTCTTATATCTTAAAGTGTAAAAATAAATGCATACAGAAATTAATCGATCGAGAAATGGCTATCGTATAATGTACCGGTTAAGAGGTTTGGCAAAACGTATAACCGGAAGAGACGCAGGTTCAAAAACTAATACGATAGGGGAGGTGGACCGTAAAGCGTACTTTACTTGCTTATGTTTATTCTATATGGCAAATTTTTGTGAATAATTTTGTACAAATGCATTTTATGGTGATATTTCTCAATAAATTAAATAGAACTCATTGCTTTCATACTGCGGAGGATGGGTGTGGTTCATCTTGTTTTTTCTTACCAAGCATACATGCATTGAGCATGTAGAAGAACACCTTCATTAACTACATATGTACATTTTTCATCAATATGGAATTTTGAACTCATTTAAGCAGATTCCTCTGCCCGTTTGTCGGGCTCGGGGAACGTTTTTGTTAAACACTCCGCCCTTATCGCGAAAGTTGAATTGCCGGCTTTAAATTTGGCGAACTTTGCAACTGTATGCACGCAAATTGGAATTGAAAAATGACTGCACCACAAATTGAGGGCACTTCGATTTTCTTAATATCTCACTCTTTTCCCAAACACTGTAACAGATACAACCATAAAAATTTCCATTTTCTGTAATATCTGTCAAGGATGGAAAAACAGCCAAATTCGTATAACACTATAAAGTATCGAAATTTCGTTTTTTATTTGTGATTAACTAATGTACAGCTAAAAAATGGATTTCTTGGACTATTTTTTAGATATGAAGAATTGCAACAAGTAAGAAAATTATATTCGGCTGTGACCGAATATTTTATACTCATCACTGCTATCCTAAAAAAGAAAAAAAAAACGTAAAAGAGGTAAATTTTCATGCTCCATAATATGGACTGGGCGCGGTTGAATTTTTCTATTTTCAAAAAAAGTCGCGTGGCCGTTGTAGGCGTGCTCGTTAAAAAGGTTCGCCATGTTATAGATGTCTTCATTTTTGTTAACGGGGGAATCTTTACCGCACTTGAGTAGATAGACAGATGGACAGATGGACAGATAAACAGGCGGACATGCTTAGGTGCATTCCAAACTTGAAATTGGTCCAGAATTTATACACTTTATGCGATTTTTGAAACTTTTTTCTGCGCTTTATGAAGATATTGAAAACAAATTAAATTTTGATACCCAATAATACTAGGTAGGTGTGGTCAATTCTTTCCATTTTTGTATCGATAGTACAGCATCGCCCATAGGATAGGCGTTCAAATTTTTGTACATTTATCTGTTAATCAGTAATGATCAAAAAACTAGTTTTTCATTCCTTTTGAAAACCAGAGGTTTTCTCAGTTTACGTGGTACTGTGGGTCATTCGACCGATGTTTCCGATTTTCAATACTAAACTCCTTCGAATGTTTTGCCGCAACAGCATTGCGTATTGTTGTCAGGCTATCACTTCACCAGGTTAGCTCCTGGGAGGATTTCTTAGATTAGATATATTTGCCGTAAAACGCAAAACTTTTTTGTAAAAATCCCTATATAGGGTAGGACGCAGAAATGGGCGTGGGTGGTCCAAATTTTGTAGACTTCATTTTTATTAGAAATTACTATTGGGGATCAATTTTCATCATACCATATTAAAACTCGTATAAAAGATAAGTTTTTATGGAAATGCTTATATAAGGTAAGAGTCAAAGAGTAGGCCGAGACGGTCCAAATTTGGTACAGTTAATCTTTTTTATCTTAAATTACTATTGTGATCTGATTTTCATCATGAAGCATTGAAAATTAGGCCTTTTTGTCGTAGGAACTTTAGTTTTCGTTATATAAGAGGGAGTTCGAAAAGTTGTCGCAGCCATTTATAATGGCGTTGAGTTGCATATTGGAAATCTATTTAAAAAGTCAAATCCTAATTGTGAACTTTCAGCAACTTTCTATTCATTCCCTTCACACACTATATGTTCACGAAGACTTAATAAATATTTCCGTCAATTTTTTGTGTTTTTATTCGTAATTCACTGAAATATGTTGCAGTTTATGGTAATTATTTATAGCTTATTCTGATTTTGAAATTCTATCTAAGGTCCGCTTGCATCTGTATGAAGCTTTAGTTTCCCGTATTTGTGTTTTAAAATTTTATGAAAAAAGAATTTGGAGACGGTTTACGACTTCTGGTAACTGGCTATTGTTAAAGAAATGAAATTTAAATAATGTAACAAAATGTAGTAAATAGTTCGATGTCGTCAAAAGATTTCAATGCAAACCCATATTTATGTTAGATTTAAAATAAATGAACAAACAGAGTACGTGTCTCGTAAAATATACAATCGTGTTAATGACTTGCCTTTACGTTACACAACCGTGCTGAGCATACGAGTGAGTAAACGTAACAAGGCAGCTGATAACGGGCTGTGTTTGATTAAGCATGTGAACGGTAACGAATGACGCGTTGGGATTTGTTAGTGTTTTTCCATGCAATAAAGAGAACTTAAGATTTTTACAAAGTAACATCGAATAGAAAAAATCGATTGGCAAACGAACCTTTGCATTATGTATGTAGAGGAAATTTTTAGCCACAAAGCGTGCGGTCTCGACTGACCATAATGTGCTAACATTGCTGCTGCAGCTGCTGCTGCTGCTGCTGCTGTTGTGTACGAAAGCAATAAAATGTGTATGCGTATGTATGCATAAATACAGACATGCATGCATACATGTCATCCATTCAATATTTTCTTACATATACATTTATATGCATGTATGTGTAAAAACTTTCATTCACACATACATAAATACGTATTTACGTTCATTTGAAATCCGGGTGTTATACATCCTTCTACACGAGCGAAAGGGAAAGCAGTTAACTGAGAACTCGCCAATTTTTGGGAATTTTTGCTTTCAATTTTTTTTTTGCTTTAGAAATTTTCGTCCCGTAACTGGTTATTTAACCTTCAGCAGATTACT
>CCAG010022515.1:0-94727 GCA_001077435.1 Glossina morsitans morsitans
TATTCTACTCGATATGTGTCTGCATTGTAACTGATTTTCGACTAATATCAATTTAAATTTTATGGTTGTTCTTCTTGTAAGGAGAGAAAAGCGTAGATGTATATAATAAAGACTACCCCAAGCAGTTATTTGTTGTTATATTCAATCCGTAATATATGGCAGTTATAAGTTTATAATCTTGTCATGACGTTAGTCAATGCATTTTTATCTGTAATAGGGAAAGAGAGAGAGTGTGTCCTGAGAGTTTATATAAAAACTAAAAATTATATTCAAATAATTCATTGCCTTTGGAAGACTTTGCATTGCGTTAATAACTCTGGGATGCAACGAAGAAGGATAACAAAACTTTCATAGGAGGGATGACGTGCCCTTGTAACAAACATTTTAGTAAGTGACGTATATCATGCAAAATCTCTTAAGTGAAATTACTCGCAGCAAGGATTTTGTATAACTTACGCGGGAAATATTAAGCAATCTAATAAATATTGAGCCTTCACACAATTCACAATTATTTTGCTTTAAATCATCATCGTGTAACGATCGCTAGACTTAATCGCGTCTGTCTAACTTTCGATACGTCCTGCACTATATGCTTTCATAGGGCTGCCGTTCATCACCAGCTATGTTTATCAGCACGCTTTGGTGCGGACATTCTTCATCTATCTGCTATTTTGTACGTCCCTTCCTACGTCTGTTGGCTTGTCCGTCCTTTTCATCATACCTTTGTTGATTATCTTTTTGACAGTCTAAACGGTTACATGTTCGCTAGCTGCTTGTTTTTGCACCTTTTAGACTTTCTTTCTTTGAAGTAGCATCTGACAGAGTATGTGTGTCCGGCACGCTGTTTGTTAAAGTGTCTAACCAATCGTCGTGTGTTTCCACTCTTTTACCGCTTTTTCGAACTTTCTCCCCTTCTCTGTCTGCAAACTATTATGTTTCGCTTATTCATACGGTTTTCCTCTTTGATTCATCGATCGGAGCGTTAGATAGGTGTTAAATAGGCCTCGCCCCCGTCAGAGGGAAGGTCATGCCATACACATCTTCATCTTCTGAGTCCCAGCCTCACTGCTCTCTGTGGGGCATGAGTGACTCTATCTCACTCCGTGTACCATCGGGCACAGTGGGGTTAGGCTTCCACGACAGGAAGCTACGCTAACCCCCTGTAACACATCTGTCTGAGCATTGTCTTGATCAACTTGATCGAAAGGAAAGAGATAATCTTCACAATTTGACATACGATGTTCTAATGGTTTAACAAGCAATGCACAGCATTGAGGAACTTTGCTCCAAGTGAAGATAAGCTATAGAGCTTAGAGGTCAACTCTCTCCCTTAAAGGAGCGGAATTTTTTTGTTTAATTCATGGGCTGAGCAGATTTACATCTTGCTTTGCGATAAATAAGAAAGAGGAAGTTTGCATGTTACGTTCCTTAAATAAATGGAAAGAAATTTCTTATTTAACTGAAAAAGATTTTTCTCTAAAAAGATATACAAAATTTTAATTTAGTGAAGGAAGGAACATTGTTTGGGTTTTTAAATTCAATATTTCCCCAAACACAATGCTCTCTAAACAGTACGTTGATGATTTATTATTTTTTGCCACCTCAGAATGCATTAAAATGCAATAATATTTCAATGTCAATAATTGTTAACAAGACCATAAACTAATGCCTGAATCAACTAAGACTAACCAACCGACAACCATTAGCTAGCTATTGCATGTATTGATGATGTTATAGTTACGTTATCCAATGGTCTTTACAACATATGTACAAATATAAGACTTTTACGTAATCGCATGTGTGAATGCCGTAGGATCTCAGTTGTATGTCAACCCATTGCAAAATGCATTTGAGCATAAATTGAAGGCAAAAAAAGAAAAAAAAAATTAATATGAACGTTAAGTAGCAAATGTTAGTTCTTGTCTTATTTTTTACTTAAACTGTCTGCACTCGGCTACAGGGACTGCAACACAGAAGGAAAGCATAAGATTCTACCATCTTTTATGCAGCTTTGCCATTTCTTTTCCATTATATTCTTTTTCCATCCAATTGTGTTTCTCCCCAGTTACTGAATATAAATCCACTACAATATAAGCTGAAAATATTGACCATCTCCTCTCAACATTTATCGACGTCTTTTTCCTTCAATTTTTTATTTCGGTTTCCTCTGTATTTCTTTTTTGTACATGGAAAATGTACAAGAAATTGTATCCGTGGCTGCGTGTGTGTGCATTTGTGTTTGTTTGTACATATATTGCAGTTTTGAATAATTTCAATTGCAAAATAAACGATTTGCCAACGATTATGAAAAATGGATGTGATTTTACATATGTAAACGTTTGACTCTATAAATTTATGCTTCTTTCATCTGATATCTATCTATAAATATATATATGTATATACGAACGATTGTATGTGTGCATGTGATAATATGATTACCTTATAAAGTCTTAGTGTCGTTAGGACAATTAAATCAGCGATTGGTAGAAGTGTTTTCTTAAATTGTTGCTGCTCCAAATGTCCTTTGAATATCGATATGTAAATCTGTTGTAACGACTCGTCATTCGGAAATACTATATTGTAAACGGAAAACATCGATATGAAACGTGGATCGACTTCGTTGCGGCCACCACCAGCTGTACCCATAGCCGCATAAAATGTAATATCTTTAAATTTCTTCCAATTTAAATCCTTGTCCCGGTCATATAGACCACCACGTTCAAAAAATAGTTTTAGCAAAGCAATCGGTTGCTGAGTACCGTAGCTAAGAGAGAAGAAAATGTTTAAAGTATGAAATGAAAAGAGAAAAGTTTAATAAATCTTTAAATGTAATTTAAAAGTGTGTGAGACGAGACGGACGAGACGACACACCGTTAACTTGCACGAGTTTGCTTAATACAGTTATTCACTTAACGAGTTTTCAAAATAAGGCGTTATATGGGAAATATTCCAAAAAATGAGCGACCCGAAATATTTTCAGTAATATTCGTCCTTGGACTGAAGTACGTCTGTGAACCGAATTTCATCAAAATATTTCAAAACTTGCCGGTTGTAGGCTGAACACAAAACTACATTGACACGTATCAGGCGTAAAGTCGGACGGACGGACAAATAAGTTTGGATAGATCTAGAAAGCGTTTCTGAATCGTTTGGTATAACAAAAGTTAGGTCTATCTCGTGTTCTTCTGAGTGTTGCATACATTCGCACATGTTTAGTATATCTTCTTGTACCACAAATGATGTTCAGTTTGTGTAATTTTAACATATTTGTTTTCCGAATAATACCAAGAATAACTACAGTGGAAGTGCTTGATATCAATGCTAAACACGAATGAAGAAAAATTTATTTCGCTCTGTTTAAATGTTGTTATTCCCATCAGCTAGGACTATGAAGAAAGCAATATGGTGATCCTTATACTTACTGTGTAAGCATTTGGGGGCAACATTCGATTGAATACAAAGCATGCATACGATTTTTTTGTTTTCTCTACTATTCTTATGGGTTGGATGGCAAATTGTATGTTACTCCAAAATGCTTCCGAGGTAGCGTTAATATCGCAAAAGTCAAAGTGTATATAAGTCGGAGTAGATCAGGTCAAATATCATTTGATCGTCAAAAGGCGAGAGTCGAGCCACAAAAGTAGACATTTGCTTATGACTTGAATCACTTTAAAAAAGCATATAATGGATCAAATTCATATATGTCAATTTCGAGTAGAGTTCGTATAATTCACGAAGCGATTAAAGGCGAGTTTTGGAAAGAGGGCAACAAAGGAGAAATTCATGGACGTAGCAAGGACGTAGCAAGTGTGATAGTCGCCTGGAATGGGCAAGCTAATGATCAGGACGATCAGGTTTTATTTGGTTCGATTGAAACAGTAAAAGCTTAAGGCGGGCCGTTACCCAAACGATGGCAAATTTTCCGATGATACTAACTAACTTAAAACAAAAAAGGAATAAAGGAAGATACAGTACGTCCAATACTCAGGGGGCGAAGTTAAGCGAATTTGTTTAGAGAAATTTTAATCGCGCCTAGCATAACTGGGCATCGTCGAAATTCCGTAAACAAAGAAGGTTTTCGTAGTTTTAAAAAGCTGTCTACGAGAACCACGTGACTAAACGCGAGTATCACAGTGATGGGATTATGGCGTTTTGATGTGAAAATCGTAGATCGTCTGAAGTCAATATAACATCGAAAGGAATTATTGTGTTTCTTATAACCGGAGGCTAATCGCGTTAACACGTTTGCCTATAGAATCCTTTGTAAATTTCGTTATGCTTAGTTTACTCGCCCATCAAATATATATTTAAAGTTATGCCCACAAAAATTAAAAGAAAATTTCGGACATTTTTAAAGTGAACTTTTAAAGCTATATATATATAACATAGTCCTGCAATTGTACAGAATGTGCAACTATTGCAATATTGGATTGCAAAACGTGTATGATGATTCTTTCATTTCATGCAAACACTTAACCAAATGAAAAGCAATCATTCCAATGAACGATAGGCCAAGAGGAGAGCTCATATGGACGGAGATAGATGCAATGAAACCTTTATGAATACTTACTCATCTACTTGTGGCATATTCATGTCGTCAATGAAACAAGCAACTTTTTTACCCATGGGTGGACCGAATGTATCTTTTGTACGTTTCTCAACGGCAGCCTCAAGGGTGCGTTGCACATCCATTGAAGATGTTCTTGATGAAAAATTAATATTCAATATAATCTGAAAGGGGAATAAATTATCTCACATACGCAAACAGATTTAACAAAAGAAAAAAAAGAAGAAAAGGGTATGCAAAGCAGGAATCCATAAATGAATATTTTCTCTGGTATACTTATGAATCTCAATCAAATTTTGATCAGTTCAGATATAAGGGAAGATTTTATCAAAAATAATGAATAAGTGAAATGAGACAAGTTAGAGTTAAACTCACATTAGTATCTTTATTAAGATTTCTTAGATATTGCGATATAATTGCAGTTTTTGAGGTACCCGCCTCACCCACCAGCAATACGGGTCGTTTTATCTGTGAAAATAAAAAAATAAACATAAAATTTGTTGTTGGAAAACTTCATCCTTTCACTTACGTCACTGTTCAATGATAATATGTTAACAGTTCTGGTACTATCTACAGTAGGTACTAGAATTTCGCTGAATTTCATAGTAGGATTGTGTTCGTATACGGGCACAATCCACTCCCAAGCTATCCAGCAGGACTTTTCGCGCGAATAAAAATATTCATAAAGCGTTGATTTATTTGTGGGAAGTTGACCACCTCCCGCAGGTTTATCTTTCGCATCCTGAACGCAAGGGAAACCGGAAACGCGCTTAATGAATTCATCGAATATCGGTTGGTCGGTTTCAATTAAACAAGCCCCAAGTGACGAATAGACGCACTATATGGCAGAGAGAAACCAAAATAATTATAACAGCAATAAAAGTTACTTACGTAAAAACCGATTGAGCAGAGCTTACCTGTATAAAGCCGCATTCTAACGAATCGGTATCATATTGTATTGGCGCTGGTGCTTCGAAAATGTCGTCAACTTTCTCGAACGGCGGCAAGAGAGCATCATACATATTGCAAAATTGTGTGACCATATTCAGTTCAGTTTGATAGATAACTGTCTTTAATGGATTGCCCTGTGAAGTACCATCAAGGCCTTCGTGTATAAAACCAATACCTTGCATAATAATTTTCTCAAACATTTCCTAATTTTAAAAAATAATTCACTTCATTAAATATATCTTGATTTACTTTCCAAGTAGCATAATAGAAATAAACCTGTAATAATTCTCTTTGGGCTTCGGGCCGGCTAAATACCCAACGTTGCCAATACGGACTGTAACGTAAGTTTTTAGGATCAACAAAAACCATGCCGGCACGTGAAACTGTAGCTGGCGAAGCATAATTCAAATTGCCGACCTATGAATAAAATAATATTTGTTACAGTTATTCCACAGAATACAAACAAAAAGGCTTCCACCTTCTATTCACAATTAGACCTAAATATAGAAAGTGATCGAGAAAGTGGTCCGATTCGAACCATTTTCAATGGCGTTCGTCCTTGAATGTGTCAAATTTCGTCGATATATGTCGAGAAAGTGCGACCCGATAAGGGGACAGGCAAACAGACTGACAGACAGACAGATAGGCAAGCTGAAATCGATTCGAAAAGTGAATCCAAATCAATCAATGTAGGATGTAAAAACATTCGGAGTTATAATAAGCTTGTTTGTAGTCTAATTGGATTTTTTTTTAACACACACACATTTCTTTTTATGGTCAGATGTCAGTTAATTTGATATTCTATTAAATTCTTTTCTGTGGACTAAGGCATTTATGATTTCTGAGAACATTATATTCAGTTGAAGCTGTTATCGACAAATCGTCATTTACTCTATTAGTTATCGCTCATCATTATTTCATCTTAAACTGTTTCTGGTATTTATAATATTTGATTCCCAGTTTGTGGAAGTGATTTGCTCATAACCACGGCCACAAGAGATAAAAATTCCATTGTATATAATTCCTGAAAGATATCTCTGAATTTTGTGAAATGTTCATAGCGAAGATTATCTTGATCTGGGGCATAATTTGGATACTCGCCTGTCTAATCATTGATCATCAAAAAATTGACGATCATAGCATCGGAGAGATGAAGCAGAAAGTTGGCGTATTTGTGCACTCTTCGCCAATAGTTATGGAATTAGTTGGCAAATAGACACGATCCGTCCTGCACTATAAGAAAGGTAAGATCTTCGACTCCAGGTAGTCGGCTAATGTAAAACTGCAACTTTCAATCCATCGCAGCTGCTAATTTAAAACCTTGTACAAAGACCCTAAGGAGGCCATAAAATTCTCTTGGATGCAACTATCAAAGCACCACAGTACAGGATATATTAAGCGTCGCCTACGATAGATCCACCAAACGATTCAAAGTCATATTCTAAATCAATTTAAAATTGTCTTTGCCTGTCGACGTATTCTTCTGTGTTCAACCATCAAGTCGCAGTTTTTGAGATATTATGACAAGTCAATAAATCAATTTAAAATCGCCGTCCGTTTGTCTTATGCCTGTCGATGTATTCTTCTGTGTTCAAATAACAGGTCGCAGCTTTTGAGATATTATAACAAATCAATAAATCAATTTAAAATTGTCCGTCCGTCTGACATATGCCGGTCGACGTATTCTTCTGTGTTCACACGACAGGTTGCTGTTTTGAGAAACGTGAAAAATTCGAATCGGATGAGTTAGTTTTTTCAACTCTCCTAGAGAGAGAAAGAATGACTTTTAAAGGAGATTCTGATTTAATTATAGCCCTTATTTTTGAAGAAAAAGGCCTTCAGTGTTTGTGACATTTTGTTAATTGTATTTTTTTCTTTTTACTGGCGAAAAATAAAACTGATTGCAAATCTTCATAGTTGAGTTGTTTCGCTCTTCACAAAGTAATTATCACATAATAGCTTATGTAACGTTCGGAGACTTAATACGATTTGGTTTTAAGGACTAGTAACACAGACTTCATTTGACTATTTTTGCGGCATAGAGTCCGCTACACTTTATGATAATATATTGCAGATGGTGGGACATTTGAATATTGAATTAGATGGTTGGGTAATAAATATAAAATTGTTTTATGCTATGCTGTGCACCTAGTTAAGGTGGTGCGCGATTTAAAGAGATTGAAATTGTTGAGTCTGTATGTAATTACATGGTGAAACGTCACAAGACGTGCTTCGAAAATATTTTTCAGTTAGCATACGTCTTTATATCCATCACTGAAGGATGGGGGTACGCCCATTTGGTTTTCCTCCATAACGTATGTAACATCCAAACGAAAGCTTCATAGATCCTATTCGTGATCAGCGTGAAATTCCGAATTGTCCATGTCCATCCGTCTATGCATCTTTAAGGTGATCGTTGTTGGCCGAAAAAATGAAAATATCAATTTCAAATTTGGTAGAAACATTGCAAGTCTTCGCACGCAGATTGATATTTAAAATTTGCCAAATTGGTCAGGGCAGAAGGCCGCAGTGGTGCATAAACTAAACGCAACTGCAAATATTTACAATATTTTTCGCTTTGATTGCCTCAGTTATTAAGATTAAGATTAGGCTTTGCATGATTACAGAGATCGGACCTAACATTAATATGGACGAGCGAGTCATTTATTTTAGGATATTAAAGCTTATTGGATTTGCATTGTAAGCTTGTGCATGTGCTTATGATTATTATATAAATAAGACAAAAAAATTATTCTTTTTTGCATATAAATCCATTAAATCAAAGTAGTAGCACAATGCACAGCGTATTTGAGGTTTTTTTTTTTCTTTTTTTTTTGCTGGTATCTAATACCTTGAAACATTTTGAAAAGCATTAATATCATTGGCATGAACAACATCGTCGCTATTTAGACGGAAAATCATTCATTCTTTTCATAACCACAACACCATATGAATGCTACGTTATATGTCGTTGCTTAATGACGATGATGACTCTGACTCTGACAATGATTATGGTGATAATAATAACGGGGGCAACGATTGTGTTTTTAGAATGCTGACTCGGTATGCATTTCATAACCCGCTTGGTTACTTTGTCTGAAACGTCACACCGTTTTATAGTGTTGCACATTGAGCTAATGCTTCGCTTATTGCTGTACAATTTTGCATTTGCCTTTACCAAGTTCGTTTTTGTTGTTGTTGTTTAGTGGCAGTTGCTGCTGCCATAGTTTCCTCATCACTGTACCTTTTTTTTTGTTTTACTTTTATAAAATGTAACGCAGGACGTTTTGTTTCGTTCATTTTTTCTTTTACATTTTTTTTTTTTGTTTTTTTGTTGCTACTGTGTACTCACCTCAAACAAGAGAGCACAGTGGTTTTCCAATCTAATGCGTTCGCCATTTGCTAATGTCAGCAGCTTATTATCATCCATAACTGAGTTCATGTTCTCGATCCAAAGTGCATCAACATCTCCATCAAAGCAGACGTAACGGCGTTCCTGCGGGAATGCATTAAACTGATTGTATTAGTTTGCCAAAGCCACATGATACGGATGCATGCATAGACGATGATGACGGTAATCATGATAAAAATGTGTAGATTTTTTTTGTTCGACTTGCTATAGTGTAAGATGATATTCGATGGTATAGAATTTTGAAAGGTGGGAGCATATGAGAAATCAAAAACAAAAAAAAAAAAAAACAAGGTTGTGTTTGCGATATCGTTGCGAGGAAACATTTCATAATAAAACTTGCATTAAAACGATCACACAAAAGTTTATGATGCAAACTATGTTAGGTAAGAGTTCAAAGACGAGTAGTAGGTATCCGTTGGAATTGAAGGCTACATAAGCTTTGAGTTAACGACATTTGTTGTTTCTAACATACATATGCATACACATACACACAAATCCACACCCACACACACACACACACATATATATATATATATATATATACATGCACATATATAATCATTCATACATTCAAACTATGGGGATTTATTACTCATACTTATGTAAGCTTTACAACTGTTTATGTATTAGATAATAGTTAAACTCAGAAGGGATCTTAACGCATCGTTGCAGTTAGTTTTTCCATCAGTTTTTTTTTTTTTTTCTTAAATATCAACGATGGCCTTCGTCAACGTTTTAAAAATGTTATATGAAAACGAAAGCAATGGGATTTATTAGCAATTTTGTACGACATTCGTAGAAACAAACGCCTTTACCACTGACAATTTGGTTTTGTTCTTTTCCCTTTTCATGGTGCTTTAACTGTAAAACTCTTCGCTCTCCCAAGAGTACCGTAATGTGTAATAGAAGGTTAAGCAGTAAATACTGTTTTTATGGTTACTTTCATAGCGCAAGTAAAGCGAAAATCAATTGTTTAGCTAGATGTGAAGAATAGTTTCAAGGTAAAGATTTTTTCCTCTCTTTTTTTGTTGTTACGCTTAAATCAAAGGAAAGTTTTGAATAAACTGAAGGGTTCTGCTTTAAAAATGAAGGTGCGTAAGGATGTCAAAAGCACTTACGGACTTGATTTAGCGGAAATATTTCAAAAAGTATTAGCGGTATGAAATTTTCATGCGAAAAAATATAATCTGACGGATTCTCAAACCTTACACATTTAATCAGCAAAGTACTAAAGGCGTGGTTTCTATTCTTTGCTTTATTTTCCGTCATTTCGTTTAAGACGGAAATAAATGCCAAAGATGTCGGAAAGAGTGTGCGTGATCAGCGTAAGGTTGTTGATTGATCTAATGATGTATTTGTATCCGTTGTCTGTTCTTGGAACAGCCTGAGCTGAAGAACCAATGATGGAACGCACAACGTGACGATTACAAAATCTGTTCACAAACGCTAGGGTACATGGTTGCACATGCCTTGGGAAATATTTACTAAAATCGCGAGAAGAATTGAATGTGAGATTGCCATTAAACATCTGTTTTAAGAGCTAATATGTCTTCGCAAGCTAAAGACATTGCGGATACTGTGTAATCGGGCTCGGATTCATTATTTACGGCGAAGAAATTTTGAGTAATTAAATTGAGACGTGGCCATGTTAGCTTGCGTGATGACGAACGTTCGGTGCAGCCAAAAATTGCAACCATCAACAGAAAAATTGCGGAAGCAGAAAGACCTTCGAATTAAGTTTAGAGAGATACCGACGTTTTTGCTCTGTATAGAATCAATGCTCAGTTGAGCGCACCTTGTATCTTTAATGGCAGAATTGTGTTAATGAAAGTTCGATTTGCTGCCCCACTGCTGGCCATATTTTTCGCACCTAATCTCCAGCGACTGTTTTCTGTTGACAAATCTCAAGCGGATGCTTTTCGGGAAAAATATTTGCACCAAATGATGAAGCGGCCATTGTAGAAACTGAGGATCGAATTTAAAAAAACAAATGTTTCTCTCTTACTTAGGTTGGAAATGTTTCAGGCAATTTTCGTACATTTATTATTAAAGGCTACAGATAGGTTTTAATGAGGTACGCTATTCATCATCAACCACATCCACAGATGGCAAAAAACTATAGCTTGAAACGTAGGTATAGAGAGTTACAAAGTTTGTTTAAATTTGAGGAGTGCTCTGTTTGCCAAGATGTCCTCCCGTCACCGTAACTTTCGTTGCATAAGAATAGTTGAACTAAAAGCTTCTTGCAAAATTTATCTTAGAGCAGTTTAATCAAATCCTATCCAACAATTAAAAAATAAAATGCTATTGGAAACTTTCCTCTTTTAGTGTTCTTCACAAATAACCACACCATGAATATGACATGATGTTGTTGTGTATTGAAAATAAAAAGTTCGCAGTAAAAGCTCATCATCGATTTTTGATAAAAAATCAAGAAGAACTGAGGAATTAAAAAATTAATTTTTTTCTTCTTACCAATTACAAAAACACGAATAGTATCAATAAACTATTAAACTTATTCTTGCCTTTATAAATACGTTTTCTCATTAAAAAAAAAATTGTTATCGAGAACGTATATTAGTTCGCTTATTACGCCTTTTACAAATGATTTATTGACGGATTTATTAAGCTGCGTTGCGAAAATTTCTTGAAAGATTTCCCGCAGAAATTTTAACGCTGGCAAGCAACAACAAAATCACAAATTATTACATTTACTTTAACTGAACCGTTCGATTAAAAATATGAGAGAATAATATAAAGTGGTTTGGTTTAATAACTTAAGCTACTCTTGCTAATCATTTAATAAGCTTCAATACATTGTGGGAAAGTAAGTCTGGCCAATTTAAGTAGTCCGTGTTCGGTAACGGTCGAATGTTTATTTAAACTTAATATTTATTAATTATTAGTTTGTATTCATTTATTTATTCACTTTCTTCTATTCGATCCACCCTTTGGCCATGGGCCATGCTTTTGCTATTACTTTTAAATGTGTTGCGTTCTCACCAGGTACTTAAGCATACACTAAGACCTTACCCGATTGTTTTACTTAGCACAATTTCATTTTCACCTCAATTCATTGATCAATGGAGAGGTTTATAAATTTCAATTAAAATATTTCCACTTTTTTACAATTTTATTATACTTTGTTAGCACCAGTTTTTTGTGATTTGAAATGAACTTTTTTATTTACACGATGTTTTCACATATTTTTTTTCGTATTTTTGTTTTTTTTTCAATTAAAATTCATACCTCACGCTCCACTGGTTTATTCATTTCGCGAAATATATTTGAGAATAAACCATCAACCCAATCTCTTGTATCTGGATCCAGAAAACCGTACAATTCGATTACTGTGCAAGCCTGTGATGTAAAGAGAAAATAAAATGAGAAAAATGGAATAAAAAAAAAAAAAGAATTAAAAAAAAATAACAACAACCACTTTTTAATGCAAATAAATAAAATTTACAAATAAAAATTAACAAATTGTAACAACACACACAGATAAAACAAACTTGAAAATGGGGGGAGGCAAAATAAGCGAAAGAGATAAAATGTAATAAAATCATTTACATTGATGGCGTCAATGAAATAAATTTAAAAAGTGTTGAAATGTGAATGAAAAAGGGAATAAATTTTCGATAAAAACGCCCCACATATATAGATACTAACGTATCTTTAACAATTTTCATTAATATTATGACAGATACCACAGACATTAAATGGAAAATAAAATATGCATAAAAGCGCATTTATATAAAGAGAAACAACAACATTTACATACAAGACACGGCCGCTAAAAAATAGTTCGATGCAAAGCGGGAAAATAGTTTACATGTCGAATTTTTATTCATATAACAATGCTATATATTCTTACAGCTAACGGTTGTAAAACGCAGAACGCATCCATGTAACCAAGCGAGCTAATCGCTCTATGCAGATTTTTTAAAGATTTTCATGGCATTTATTAACATAACGAGCCACCTTTTCAATTTCCGTTAAATTTGATTTCGGTTTCTTCAAGCGTAGCTTATTCCCAATGCGAACATTGCTTGTGAAGTTTTTTTTAACCTCCCTAAAGTCGGAAGAAGAAACCATGCTAGACTTGAAACTGGCCGAGTCGCCATAGTGAGAATGGATCGCCATTACAATCTTAGTATCATTTATTGCACGTTTTATATGCTAAATCCGCACGCGTAAGGGATTTTCATTTAAAAAAAAAATATTCGTTTTTATTAGTCATTATCCGTTAATGAGTTTGGAGCTTGGAGACGACATTAAACCACTTTTATCAACTTAAAGAAGGCAATTACAAAATGAGACGGCTATTCTCATCAATATTTCAATAATTCAATTTTGTAAAAGCTGCAGGCAAAATTCAAATGATCTTTTATCGTATTGGGCTTTCTAGCACTTTCAAATCAACAGTGTGTCACGCGTATAGGGGACTTACTCAATTCGGCTGATTAAATCGGGGAAAAAGAAAACAACGAGCAATACGTTCGGGCGAATAACGATAACTTGCAAAATTTGTAATTGAGTTGTAAGTTAGACTTTCGTGTACATACTTTTAATTTCGAAATGATGGAGAAAAAACTAAATTAAGGACCATAAGTCTAAACTTATTGACAAGAGTGGTGGATCCCTAGGTATTTATAGGGTATTTTTTCACTTTTTTTTTTGCTCTTTTCGCTTTGAATAAATTAATCAAACGCTTTTTAAAATAGAAATGTTGTGCTAAGTATTGATAACATTTGTATTGTATGATTGAGAACTGCATGTATATTTATTTACATACACATACACGTGGTGCTTGCACGTATATATGTATGTAAGCAAATATTTGTTGTACATTTAAAAATGAATTCATTTATGTTATTTTGCGAACATGCTAAAGTATTTTAATGAACAATTTTGGTATGTTTGACCAACATTACCATCTTTTCTCTTCTCTTCCCGTTTTTTTTTTTTTTTTTATCGTCCAACAAACTTTATATTATCGCACACTTTATCGTACAATTGTTAACTCGCATTATCTTTGTATGTTCATCACAAAACATTTCGTTGCTTGTCAAAGTGAATGAAAACAAATAAAATGTGAATAATTTTTTTTGTTTTAGTTTTCACTTACATTCTCTCCCTACATACCTAACTAAATGAATAGTAAACATTAAATAGTGATGCAAAAAAAGAAAGAAAAATGATGACGAGAAAGTAAAAAATTAGTTTTTATGTAATGATTCTGTTTTCTTCTCGTTCTTCCTTTTTTTTTGTTTTTTGGCTTTTTTACTTTGCTGCCTCGCACATATATGTGGGACCATCTAGACCATAATTTTATCTTCATCATGTCTGATATGAAAAAGATAAAGGGGAGGGAAAATGCAACGCTATTTCAGACACGCGCGTGTTATAATTACCAGATTATTTCGCTATAGCGTTAGACGATTGCAAGGGCAATGCATGCATGCGTACAGTTAGAACACTTCGAGCTTACAATTCTCTCTTATAAAGAAAATTTACGGCACACAGTGACTTTAGGAGATCCTTTTCCGCTGTACTTCGATGAATTTACGTTATTTTGAATAGCGAGAGAATTAGGTATTTGTATCAATTCAATAGATTGTAGAGAAATTCAATAGTCGTGTAGATAAGACTTGCGAGCCCGGATTCAAATGTCAGTGCAATAGAGCATGCTTCGTCGACCCTTTCCTATCTCATCCCTTTTCCCCACTTTAATCCGATTAAATTTGTCGTTATTTCATAGGAAAATGAAAATTTGTTTATCTAAAGAAAGAAAAAATAGGTTGGCTTAGAATAAGGACGAATAATTTTGATTTAAGGAAAGATATTTATTTGAAGCTTCGATTTTCTGAATTGTGAAAAGAATGTGACTATATTTGTAGTTTCTTTCTCAACTACCTCTTATACTAACAGTATAATTAAGTTTAGATTCAGGAATAGATCGCATTTTTCTTGTTCCTCTTTATTATTTCTTTACCCATAACCGATATCTAACCGGGCATCTAACAATCAGCAATAATATTAGGAAATGAGTGAAATATCTGAACAAAGTTGTGAGTAAATAAAGGACCCAGCAGTGGTTTGTTCGACTCCGTTCGGGAAATGCGTCCGATAGTCACTGAAAAAGTCGATGAAATTTCGCAACTCGTGGAGCAAGACCAATACGTCAGCTGGCAGGAAGTAGTGGAGGCACACGATAGCTTGGAACCGTTTGAAAAATGCAGGCTGCAAAGCTCGAAACGGCGGAGACTTTTTAATATGATCCATTATATTTTCCGTGGAGTTTATGATATTAGGTAGATTACTTAGGTATGATAAAAAAGCAACGAAACTAAGCTTTCTTCGAGTACTGCTATACTGCGTTATACGTACTATGCGTAAAGCTATTCGCTAGAATTGCGGAAGATTAGTTTTATGCATAATGATAACATGCGTCTGCGTAATACGCAACTACAATGTCGAGCTGTTTCACCTCAACTGAACTCAACTTTCGACTTACATTTTTCCGCAAACCTTCTATTTGCCAGCTCTTTAGCGGTTTTTGATAAGTGGCTTCAGATATATCATTTTAACTTGATTGAAAACATGCCGAAGTGGATGACGAAGTGTTTGAAAGTGTGCGCGATCTGCTTACAACCACGCCCTTAGTTTGAATTTCGCTAAACACATTTATTGCATTGAAAAATATATGCGATAAAAACACGTTCATCATATACAAAGTATACGGTTTCCTTTTTGTAATATAATATAATGCATTGAGATGGTGGCGAGTAATGGTTTCCTTGAATCCCTTATTCTCAAAGGAGAATAATGCGTGGTAAGAAGTGGAGTTATTACTTCAGGACCAATTTTCCAAATTCTTTTAAAGCTTTCAATACGTACGACTGGCACTACTGATAGTCGGTTAACGGTCCCCTTTATTGAGCTAACTCATGTGGTGAAACACATGGTACATAGGTGTAATTTTACATTTGATATCGAGTAAATAAAATTCGTACGCTGTCGAGACCAATGGACTCACTGTTCATTAAAAATAAGCTCGATAACGAGAACTATTAACTGAAATTGAGAATTTAGTTCGAGCTATCTCGACAATGAGAATCCCACATTTCATAGAATCATCTTTCTCTCTCTCTCTATAATTTCATTCGTTAGTAAGTCGATAGAAAAGTAGTCACTTGACCATCACTTGACCATCACGGGTACAAACATAGAAAATGAAAAAACGTTTCTCAGCTTGGTTCCAACAAAAGCATTTTCTGTATATCGTTACACATGATAAATTTAGCTATATACGTATATATTATATGGGGGTGTTAGGTACATATATCCATGCGGTCGTTATTTGTTCTGCATATGTTTAAACTAAATTAACAAAAAAAAAAAAAAGAAAAAGATGCGAACAGATAGAAAGGGTGAGAGAGAGAGAGAGAGAGAGAGAGAGAAGAGAAGAGCAGGAGGACTTTTAGCCGAACTGCATGGCAATGGGAAAAGAATAGAGTGGAAGGAAGGAAATAAACATTAAATCGTGTTTTTAACATATATTACATGCAGAGATAAAATGCAACCGAGTGAATATGTCAAAACAATAAACATTCATTGCTAAGCATTCGTACACGTGAACAACTGCGTATTTCTAAGCATTCGTCGTGACTTTGAACAATTCGTTACAAATTTTTAGCTAATTACTTTGGGAAACCTTTCCTGATATTATGTATTATGTATGTAACTAGTGTGCGCTAAGTTAGTCTGGTATGAGTTTTCATTCGAGTAAAACTTAATGGTAAAACATCTAGTTAATTAACTTTGAATGTAAAATTATTTTTTGTGTAGACTATGGTTGCATTCTCGAAGGGAAAAAAGCAGTATTTTTATGTAAAAAGATTCTTCTTTTTTATTTTTTCCGTTTTTTATTTTGCTTTATGAAAGACCGTCGATTGTCTCGTACAGTATTTTATCTAAGAGTTTATATTGTTAATGAATTCGGTTAATTGTTGTTGTGTAAAATTACTTTTAACAAGAAATGAACATTTCACGAAGAAGAATAGTATTTATCCTTATGTTTCCTATATCTTGCAATAAATAAATAAATAAATTTCTATTTAAAGAGCGGAGGAAAGTGAAGGGTGGACTTTTATCAAAATTTTTAATGTTATATTGCAAGATCAGCTTATATACATAAAACTCGTAAGACGAATTGGGAAACCTCTCTTAAGCGAATCGTCTTGCCTAAAGGCGAAGTAAATCATTACAAAGATTTCCGTGAGAGCAATTGAGTATTCCTGTGGGCAGAAGAAAGCAAAACTAGAAAGCACTAACTCATATTTGGAAACGCACTTAATTGGTTTTGGCATTAAACGCGCGTGCCAAGTGAAGGGAACTGATGTGACATACATTAAAAAGAGCACATGTCGAAAATAGAACCAAAGAAAGGGAAACCTTTGAATTGTTTCGCTTAAAAGCATGGAAACATTTCCTATGGGCATGTGGACATCATGGCTGACAGCTGGAAGCCGCAGCTCATAAGCTCGATTTATAGGACGTAGACTACTTTTCGAGCGAAGAATGCCTGAATTTGATCTTAAGAGCATCGAATTAGGGTATTTTTATTAGCTTATGCCAGAAAGCAAGCGATGGAGTCACTTGTCGGTATCCGGTTTTCAGACGGCAGCGATATAGTTATACTGTAATGCTCCACCCCCATATATAGGCCACCTGGTCTTTGAAAATCCATGAAATCGACTTCTATTTATTTTCGCATTAATTCGTGTAAATTCGTCGAATTCCTATCGCGATGTACTTCGTAGCAAATTTTTGTTGTTGGAACAGCGCAATAAAACTTACGAAGTACAGCTAATGGATATTGAAACCGCACTCAGTCCTGTTTCTCTGACACACTTGGACTTTATGATGCACCTAAAAACACTTTGTTGATTCTTCTCATTAGACTTTCTTTATAGAATATTGTCTGTTGTACCCTTAATTAACATTTCGAATAAATATTTTATATGGTACTGTACTGTTTTTTCAAATATCTCAGGAAAAAATTAAAATCAATTTTAAATATTGAATATATTGAATGCTTCCTTCCTTCACTTTTGCATAATTATCATAATTACATTGTTCAACTCATTCCTTTAAGGTGAATTACAATATCTCGACCCTGTCATAAAGTATTTAACAAAAGCGATGTTAGAGGATACGGCTTACGTGCAAGCGTGCAGCATACCGATAAATAGACATTTACCTTAGGGTTAAGTGTAATGCATTTGGTTGGCAGACCCATGTAAATTTGAGCTTTAATTAGTGTATTTATAACAACAGTTTTACCGCCACCTGTTGGCCCCACCAGCATAGTTGAGTGTCGGGTCATCATTGTTTCATACATTTGAACGACTTTGTCTTCCTATAAGAAATTTTAATAAAAGAATTGGAAAAAAATTCAAAAAAAAAAACAAAAAAAAAAAAGAATGTGTGTGTGTAGTGTAAAATTCCAACGAAAACTACATCAGATATATACTACACGTAAAAGGAAAACTCTGAACTTAGATGCATTTTGCTGCTTGTGGCAAAAGCCTGAGCATTAACACCGGCAATTAATGATGCCAAAGCTTTGCAGATCACAATATGACGAAGATATTCGTAGAAGTGTTGTTATTATTAAAGCATTTTTCATTTTTTTTTTTTTTTTATAAAAAAGTTGTTAAGCAATTATGTATGCGCGCAGATGTGTATACGTGTATGTGTGTTTCTTTGTGTAATTAAGGTATTGCTGCAGCAATTTTCTTTATCACTCTATTTGCTCGCACACCAATCCAGATGCGATGCATTTGATGCTTGCATACGTTCGTCCTCTCATTTTTCATTTAGCTTTTTCTGTATCGCTTGCATACCCGATTCTATCATCGTCGCATTTTACAGTTAGTCTTATTTCGATCTACTTCACCATCCCAAAGCGCAATTTACAATGTGTCAAAGTGTCAACGCCTATGATACTCAAAAGGGATTTTCCATCATTGGAATTTTTCTGTATAGAATTTATTGTAGAATGTCAGAGATAATAATGCCAAGATTATGACATTGTTGTTTTCCTATTCTAGTTATTGTTATTATTACTGTTGTTGTTGTTGGTGTTGTTGGTGTTGTAATTTTTGCTACCATTCTACACCAACAATAAAAGCAACAGCACCAGGCACCAGTAACAGCATCAGTATAGCAATGGTAGGTATAGTCGTGCGTAGTAGAGTAATGGCATCAGCAGTGTCAACTCTAAAGCACTAAGACTTGTTGTTCGAGTTGCTATTTTCAATGCCGGAAGGATGTTTTTATGTTTATGTATGTATGCGAACGTATGCGCCTCCTGTATACCTTGAAATGCAATGTTTTCTACTGTTGTCCACTTTGATACGTCAAAGCTGAAGCATTCCTAATGTGATGATGTTGCTGCTGTTGATATTTATTGTTGTTATTCTTGTTGCTTTGTATCGTTCAAGGAAGTAAGAAAATTGATTTTTTTCCATTTTCTTTTTTCTGCTTTTCTTTCACCATTTTAGTCCTTTTAGTCTTCATCGTTATATTTTTATTTATTTATGCTATATTTCTAAAGTTTTCTAAAACGAATTATTTAAAATGAACTAAGTTTGCCGTCATATTCTTAAGAATTCAAGCAATTAGTTAGGTTAGTGGTCTTATTCGCCTTTCACATTAGAGATTTCAACTTCTTGTCCTTTGTCAGTCAGCCAGCCTACTTATCGTTTATATTTTCTGCTAGAATTTCAATTTACGATTAAACCGATTTCTCTAAGTAAAGGGTACTTGACTTTTCGTATAAATCGGTATGATTTTTTCATAACTAATAGAGAGAAACCTTGAATTTTGTACATTTGATATGAAATGAATTATATATACTTATAAACACCCTTCAGCGTGCAAATGAAGAAAATTACTGTTCTATCAGTAGTACACGTTGCTCTACATACCTGATCCGGTAGTAAAATATAACCATCATTTACAAGACAATGACGAACAGCAGCATTAAAGTCCGGATAACCAATACGAGGGCAATCGACACCGGGAAACAAATCCTGCGCAATAATATATAAAATAAATGTTACAGAAGAGAATTTTGTATATATTGTAGGCTTTACGCGATTTACTTTCAATATGAAGTTTAAAAAATAATCGAAGTTATCGACAAGATAATCTCTTGTCGAGTTATCGACAAGAAAACCTCTGCGGGTCTCTGTTTAGACCAGTAATCTTCGTTACACCGATACGACAGAGGAGTTTATAGTACACGATTTGTACTTCTGATCGCACTATAATCATTACAGAGGAATATTACATATATTGCCCGAAATTTCAAGATCACCACGTTTGAGAAAAACAAAGTAAAAAATTTTTCTTTTTTTTTACGCTCATGGCTCAGCTAAAGTACGAAAACAAGATCGTCAGGTTGGATCCTGGATATTTTCCAAATTTATATTCGTTCACATGCGCTCTACGCGCTTTAAGCCAAGTTAAGTATGCCGTAATAATTCGGATGGACGAACCTTTTGGTTTCGTGTCAATAAGCAGACTAAAGGGCACCAAAAAAATTAGAAGCGATATAAGAGTCGAGAGAAGGAAGCTAGTTACCTTAATTAATCCTAAAAATAAGGGAACATCTTCGAATATGAATTTTGGAAAGTTCATGTCACGTAGTACACGCATCAACACTACAGCCTCAGGTAGATCTTCCGAAAGACGTCTCATTACACCCGCCATTCGCAAAACCGAGTTTAGTGATCTTAACCCCCAATCATAGTGGCATTGCTTGGAGAGTTGTTCTTGAGCCAAAGCGTATAAAACTGTCATTTTCTTAGCCAAAACCTAAAAGCAAAACAAAAAGAGAAGAAGAGGAATTGTTTGGTTTGGAAAAAATCTCGAAGAATACCTTCGCTGTTAGGAAGCCGTCTGAGAAAAGTGAAATTAAACAGATTAGCTCTAAATCGGGCTTAATGCAAGTAACCGGTCTGAATAAAGCTTTAACTGATTCGGGTAATTCTGTGCGTCCAGCATAGCCTGGATTCATCGTCACGAATATACCAACCTTGCGATCAATTTTAATTTCACTGCCTTCAAACTAAAGAAACCAAGTGTGGGTTAAAGTATACTTTAAAGAAAACAAAAAAGAAACCTCTTAAGTTATATTACTTACGACAAATCTTTCGAGTTTTCTTATCAAAGCATTACGTATCGTTTGCAGTTGTGTTGATATCACACTTAGTACTGAAATGTCAATACGATTGAATTCATCAAAACAACCCCAAGCACCGCATTGAGCTAAACCCGACAGTATGGTGCCAACGGCACGGAAATCCATGCCTTCGCCGCAATTAGTAACGACGCATAGTAAAGCCATCGCTTTAGCTAAATCTTTGGTAGTCTCAGTTTTACCGGTACCAGCTGGCCCGGCAGGAGCACCACCCAAATTCATTAGTAAAGCCTGCGTTATGGTTAGATATATACGATCGGTTAGCGGAGTAATCACCAAACGTGAATTCAAACCCAAATATTCGTAGCCATATTCAAAAGTGCCCGTACACTGAACCACATACAGATTATCGACATATTTTAGCCAATAAAAACGCAATTGACTCTCCCAACTGAATTCACCAGCGTCCAAAATGTTGTCACGTACAAAAGCCTCAATAATATCGCGAGCGTGCACATCAATGGTGGCGATAGATTTGAATTTTTTACGATCGTTTAAAGAGAGATTTGAACGAACTTTCAAAACCAATTCTTCCATTTGATAGTTTTGTTTTGCCAAGAAATCTTTCATGGCTCTTAAATTGCCATAGTTTTGAGCTTGATTAAAAGCTTCCTCCACTTCGGCAGTCCACCATACTTGGCTGCCAGCTAAGCCTACCATACATTGATAATTCATGAGCCAATCGGGCCTAAGGCCCAAAAGTATTAAGAAAATAAATAAATTAATTCCCAAATAAATAAAAATTTCTTTACATTATTACTACTACTCTGATGGCATCGAGCCTCCTTCAAAAAAAAAAAAACAAAAGAAATTTTCCCTTTTTATTAAAATTAAAACGGAAACGACATCGGTGTGACCACAGTTACCACTACCATCAATACTGCTGCATACTGCGTCAGGAGTGTTATATTGATATTGCGGTTAATCGATGGCAATAAAAAGATAAATCGCCTATAACGAGAATATTATTCATGGCAAACCATAAAACAACGAAATTGGTTGTAGCAGCAGTTGCTTCTTTTGTGAATAGCTTCTCTCGTATTCGCATAAGCGTGTATGCCTGTGGTCTTCATATATATATGTATATGCGTTGAATATAACCTATGTGCGTACGTACATACCTTGCTATTTCGAGGTCAGTGCCATAATCGAAAATAGCTTTTTTGTTTCATAACGATTGGCGCGACGCATCTCAGCCAATACATCGTTCATCCAATTCTCTACACGACCCTGAGCACGCACTAACCAAAGGGAGTAATGCGAACGGAAAATTATTTAAGAAATACACAAAAAAAAACAATAAAGAGATAAAACCGAAAATCAAATATATATATACATGTATATATACGAACAAAGTTATTGTTGTATTGTATGTATTGTGTATTGTTTTAATAATAATGTAAACAAAAAGGTCAACAATCATAATAATAACAACAATAATAAGCATAACGAGTTTGAAAGATCTATCTGAACATAAAGGCTCGCTGTGAAAGCAATCATCATCAGAGGGGAGACAATTTTATATAAAAATACTTTATTGAACACAATAAGAACCTCGGAAAGGAAGTCGCTTCTTTTAGAACAATAATATGATAGAATATTGAACACAGAGAAACCAATCAAGAGTAATAATAAGCAAAAAAAAAAAAACAAAGAAAAGGAAGAAAAGTTGAAAATTTTTATTTCCCTTCATTTCTTGTGATTCTTTGATTCTTCTTTTCATTCAAACGTTTTTTGTCATTAAAACAAATCATGCTGCGAACATTTTAAGTTAACCGTTATTAGTAATGTCGTTGCCTTTGCTGTGTAGCTCTTTACTTTTCCGGTTTCCGTTTTCACGAGATTGGGTTGCATTTTCAAATACTTTCAATACTACATTCAGTCAATTTCAAACGGAAGTATAAGTTAAATTGCCCGATGGAAATGGAAGCGATCCATTTCATTTCAATGATTATTTCATTGCAGTCAATAAATTACTTATTTCTATCTATCAAAGAAAAAAAAAGAAAATAATTATTTGCAATAATATTTAACGAGGATTTATATTGCGGACTACAGGAGAAACTGGCGCATTGTAATGGAGAAAAAGGTCGACAAGATGTTGGGTGGCCAGAAAATTGAAGAAAATGGCAGATGAGCTCAGAGCATGGTCTCTGGTGTCTTGTCTTGGAATGGAAAAAAAATAATCCACAAATCCTATGAAAGAGAGCGCAAAGAATTGTAATCCCAAGCGTACGTACAAACTCGCCCGAGACCACAAGTAGGCATTCGCAGTGAGGCTCTGTTTTGAACGAAAATTGACAAACGCAGGTTAGTTTTTTCGATCATCTCTTTAAAGCTGCTTACTTCACTTTGCTCTGGAGGGAAGTTAAATCAAGACCGTGATCAGCTTAAAATCAACTTCGTTCGTCGTCGACTGTGCATATGTAAAGCGAGTTAAAACCCTTGTTTCGTATATATTGTTGCAAAGTAATGACGACGGGACATCTGGGAAGACAACTAGAATTGATTCAACTTTGAAATCGTCTTAGAAATGTATTTTTCACATTTTAAATCAGCATCTCTTATAGATTGTATGTTTAAATATTAATATATCATGAGTCTATTTTTGAATCCGATCTGTATCCACGAACTAAGAATGGATATGCAAAATATCAGCTTGTTATCTTAACTTTTGGGTTCCTAATTGGTTTTAGAAATACGCTAACAGGTTGACTAAACCTCCCTAAATATTACGAAACGAAAGGCACAAAACCTGTGACATACCATTTGTCCGAAAGATCTCACCACCAAACAACATTTAAGCACCGCATGCATAAGGAAATGTAGAAACCCTTAAAATGGCGCTTGCTTTCCTTTCGAGTTGACCTCACAATATACTTGTAAGCTTCGCTCCACTTCCCCATAGGGCACAGCTGTTTATCATACACACGTTAGATCAAAATTGACGGTTTATCATATCAACTCTACTTGCGCTAAAGAGTTGTTGTAACCATCCAAACCAGAAGAGCTAGGACTTAAATAGTAATCGGGGTAGTCAATCGTGATGTTGTTTAAGACCCGAAATCAAAGATCTGCCATTTCCATTGCTAATCTTTTGCTTAGCGTTAAGGCACGACTGTAGAACTTCGGGGATTTCTGGATGAAAAAGTGAGCCAATTGATTTTCACAGATCACTGCGTACACCATCAGGAGAGTTCGAGGGAGAGAGTTATATATATATGAGTTGAGGGATATCAAGATTCAGACTAAGTTCCCAGCCAAGTTCTGTCAGCTTGTGTACAGTCAACAAAGAATTGTGTGGCCTCGCAAGGCTGTCGATGAAAGATGACGCCTTTCCTCTTATTCAATGCTTCGCTTTAATTGCGTGTTTTATTCGCATTAGTAATTGACAGCAGGGATTAAAATCAACCATTTGGTTGGATTTGCGCAACTCCAGTTCCTTCCAATTCCATTAAACAAAAAGCATTAGGTTGCGTGTCATTGAACTTTGGCAACGTTTATAAAATTTTATTCATCTTAAACTGTTGATCTTTTTTACACATTCTTGTTGCGTGCGACTCATTCAAAAAACCTAATCATTTTAATTCAAAGCAAAAAGTTCCGTAAAATTATTATTCCTGTGAAACTTTATTCGGCGATAATTGGACCGTTTTTTCTATCTACCAAGGAATTTTAAAATTTTTAACTTTTTTTTTTACACCGAAATATCCGAAAGACAAGCAAATATAACAAAAATAAGAAATAATGAATAAATTATCCGATATTTATGTTGAAATAATTGAAAATTTATAGATTTTTTTCTTTATTTGTTTTATCGCCATCTTGGGTTCTAGCAGAAGTGGAAGGAAGAAAAATGTAAAAAAGAAATTATTAAGAAAAATCACTTCTTTGCATGCAGTAACAACACCGTCATCTGTAACATTCGTACATGTATACAATGTTAAATGTGGTCTCGAATTCGGTATTGAAGAAAGATTTTATTTTGGCCTATGCCAAGTGACGAAGAGAAAGTTAAATAATGAATGAAGCCAATGCAATTAATTAATGCAAATAAAAACAAATTGTAGTAAAGTATAGAGAAAGAGAAGAGAAAGAGAAGAGAGAGAGAGAAGAAAGAGGAAATGTAGTAAAGAAAAAGCAGTTGAGGAAAAGTTAATTGACTTAGGTCGAATTTAAAACACACGTCTCTTCTCAGTTGAACGCAGTTCGTAGTATACACCGAGCAATGGTCGATAGGTCGATTTTATAAAAAGTGAAAATTTTTACACAAGACTGGCAGAATATAAGAATGAAAACAAAGTCAAAATTTGTTAATGACGTTCCTTTAGGTGCGTACAACAAGTACATTATAGATCTTTTGCACGTTCCAGTTTTGGCCTCTGTTTTGAGCAGCCATTGCGATGACATTTAATAAGCTAAAGCTTAAGACAAGGCTTTCAGACATGGATCGACATACAGTCGCGCACAAAACATTGAACTGTTCACGACGAACAATTCATGATGTTTTAAAGACATTTTCATCTAAAGGGTATTTCAATCCCAACAAATGACAATGCGATTGTTGCCGTTGATCGATGCAGTTTGTCAGAATGTTCTGCTTGGAAAAATCTTATATGTTTTACATAAACTATCGCATATTCGACTTTTAGTAAGTCTATGCCCTTCCTTCCTTCTATATATTATATATCTTCCGAATTTTTTTTTATATAAGACCAACCATTCAAACAATTCTTTGAAGTTAAATATTCCACATCGTTCTCTTCCTTTAAGTCCTTATAGTTCCCTAAATTTTATTTTTAGCTGTCTATGATTCTATGATTAAAAATGGCATGGAGCTGTCGTGGCGTGAATCAAAAAAAGAATAAGAATAAGAAGAAGAAGAAGAAGACGACGCAGAATAATGAAGAGCTCTTCATTACGAGAAGCTTAGTACGTTCAGCGGATTTATGTGCATGCTCTTCGATGATGAGCTAACAATTAAACAAACAAAAAATGTTAAACATAAAATCAGTGCCAAAGTAATTGTAAACAAATCCTTAACGCTACTGGACGACACCCTTACAATTTTCCGTAACGATGAAAAAGACAGAGGACGGTACTACATTGTTTGATTGCATGATTCTCAAAAAAAAAAAAAAAAAAATTAAAGAAAGAAAAGATGAGGAAACAAAATTCGTGATTTAAACTTGCACACAACCCTCGTTCGCAATACAAACGACTTTTTACTCACCGCTGTCCCTGTGCGGCAGTGATGACAACAAGAGAAAATTGAAAATATATTGAGAACAATTATTATTATTATTATTATGATCATTGCAATTCTCCTTGAATGTCTCTGAGTATGAGTAGATGTGTGTGCTTAAGATGTATTGAAAGTGAAGAAAAAACAAAAAAGAAAGTATCACATTCTATACAATTAAAAGACTTTTGCTTACCAGGCTGGCGAAAATCGAGTACCTCTCCCTCGGTGGATATCATGGCAGTAACAACGGTTAGGTTGGCGCTTTCCTTAATAAGACGCAAAGATTTCACATTATCGTACATCTATATATATATATATACATACACGTGCATGCGTATGCGTATCAAGATAGAACGGAACCATGCAGAGTAAAAGAAAGCAAATAATAATTATTGAAGAGAGAAACTACTGCTATTTTGGTAGGGAAACCGGCAATAACAATAACATAAATATTTATATGCATATATACTTTAGCAAAAGGAAACAACGCAAAAGATGTAAAGAAATTTTTATAAATATAATTAGGGGATAAAAGCAAAGAAATGAAAGAAAAACTAAATATTAATAATGCAATCACAACATTTTGCCAATCATCATTATCGCGCCACAGTCGACGAGGCATCAATGCCAAAACAATATGGTGAAGCATGATATTATGGTAATATGCACATAAATGCTTTTTTTATTGCATTTCTATAAATTGAATTTCACTCGCACGCATTTTGTGGTGGTGGTAATGATCGATCGGATAACGAATGACCTGAAAGAAAAACTATAATTGACAACAAGAAGAAGAAAAATTTACCTTAATAATATGATTTTGTACAGCCGAAGGTTCCGAACTCCCTAATATCGATAATAATTCATCCGTAGATATGAAGTAGAAACGTGGAAAAATGCGACGTTTTGATTCCAAATATTCGTTCAATGATTTCTGACAATTCTCCAAGCCGACACCTAGGCCTTGTATATCGGTTAAACGGCCGGGTATAGTACAAAATGGTACAACCAATGGATTTTTGGCACAATCCAACATTATCTGTAATATGTATGTATGTACGTGTGCTCATGAGACACGCAATAACTAGTCAAGCTAAACAAATAAATCGTCATAGGTTGTGTTGTAGCAAACATACCATGCGACACATACATATAACATAGATATGATGATGTATGCATAGAAGATACGAATATAGGAATAAACGTGAAAAAGATTGTATTTTTTCAGCAAACAATAAATCATGAAAATTTGCGAATATATGCAGCAATGCGACAAATGTTGCAAAGCTAATGAAATCAACGACACTTATACATGTGTAATACTTGTCGTCGATGGTTGCCGAATGTACCCAAAAGCACACTGACTAATATTGGCAGAACGTGAATTTATGACTTCTAACCTTAACCATATATATGTATATACATACATGTATGTGTGCGCATTTATGTTTTCTCTCTTACTACTTACAAACTGTATGCTTATGCACAACTGTACAACATTTTTGTATGCGTGCACGTAATATATGTAGAAAAACGCTTACGCAAACAAAAGAATACTTCGGAACGTTTGCTATGCAAACATATTTGTGGGACATGTCAAGATTTAAGAGCGATTTATTAAAGGACAACGCAGAATTCATTTTTTTCTTGCTCGACGTGGTTAGCGTACATGTCTAAGACACTACAATCTTTGCTTGCTAAAACTCGAAAGTAATGACAAAAGCATTTCTATGGTGCAGGCTTATGAGCAGATTCAAATTTTTTGCACTATAGGCGAATGAGCAGCGGGATAGGTAAGTATCGGGAAGTCAGTGCTCGCGGCTTCTCAAATCTCAAGTGCGGTAGAGCTTAGTTTGATCGTAGCCATAGTGAGTTCTCAGGCGGTAAAGACACGCACACCCTACTTCATTACTTCTTCCTTCTTTCTTTCTAACCGGCATCGTGCTATATGAATAGGAAATACTTCCTGAATGATTCGTTATATTAATAAGCCATTTTAAGAACTAATTACGCTTACGCACTAATTACGCTTATGTATTATTCACTCAAACTCTAGAACTAAAATAAAACCATCGCCAACAAGAGCTTATTTCCTACTTTAAAATTCAAAATCTAAAGAATTTCAATGAAAATCTGATGCATCCTCTATAATGGTTAACAATGTTGCTCTGTGTTGAATGGCTCAGAAGGATAACATTGGATCCAAATTATTCAGTGTAGTCTCTAATCCAAAGAACGATGACTGGTTTTTTTTCCAAGTACTTTTTATACAAGAAATATTTCCGCGTACTCGTAGTGTTAAGTAGTGCCAGTCAATTTTATGCTATAATATTATTGGCCTTACTTTTCGCCTTGAGCGAAGCCTTAACATAATAGTAAGAATGACATACAAGTACTGGTTATTCCAAAGTATAGCTTAAATGCCCGTTGTTTTCCGAGGTAAAAGTGAACTGAATGGTACGACGTGCATACTAAAGCAAGCGGCAAGGAAAAGTGCTGCCTAGCATAGCATAGCAACTGTGACTAAGCCAATATACAAAATTTCTTTTTAATACATTTACAATTTTGCTATTTATAGCTATCAACTCGTCAACTTCATAGAAGCAGCAGAAGCACACTATTTCCAAAAAATACTATAGGCAGTTTAAGTCCAGTCAATTTACTCATACGCACACGTAGTGTAATAATGCTTCACGAGCCTTGTAGTTATTGAAACTATTGAGTTCTTGTCCACCACGTGTCGTTAGTTTGCCAAGGCGTCATCCCTTAAATAGCTAATAAAGTGGAAAACCTCGCATCCTTAATCTGCAAAATTTGCTAGTGCAAAAGCATCAGCAATAGGCCAACGCTTTTGCCGAATTTTACAAATCCTTCTTTGTGAAGGTATGAACGTATTTACTTTAGTGGCTGTAAGTCTAACAGCGGTATTCTGAATAGTATCCCAGGCACACCACAGGTCATAGGATACTTTGTTGCTTGCCATTTACGCGCCTTAAACATCGTGTTTTATATAATAACAAAACTGATACAAAGTCAACAACTATAGACTGTAACAAGAAAAAGCATTATTTTCTCCTATAAAAAATGATCGGTCAGAATGCGAGAACATACATGCGAGAACATTTTTGATGTAGCTTTTGAAATAATGGTGTTGGCAAGATCTCATGCAGTTTAGTTACTTGTCTTGTAGTTTTGTAATTACTTTCGTTCGCGATGTTCGTGAATTGTCATCCAAACAGAAGAGTAGACATATGAGATTTAGCTTCTGCCGCTAAAAAAGGAAGTTTGAATGTCTGTATAAGAAAACAACTACCTTCAAGCTCGCCATGCCATTATAAGTGCACTGAAAATAATTGTCAAGTTTTGTCTTAAATCGACATCACTTTCAAAAGTCGTACTTCGAGCTGGGTGATGAGAAAAGGACCTGCTAGAGTAGGCGAGGCGCAAAAGATCCCTAAGCAGACCAAGCGAGTCATTAATATCGATGATAAAATCGAATAACCAAAGCGCTCCTCAGTTTAAGAGGCTCATTATGGGGTCTTACTCGTATATAGACAAAATAACGGAAGCAAGATTGCGGATAACAACTAAGGTAACTAATGCAACTGAGCTCGAATGCGCTAAAAGATGCGATAAAGATTTTTCGTTATGATGACTTTCGGTTGTATAATGAAAACGGCAATCACGATAACTGAAAAGCACTTAACTCAAATTGAGTGTGGTTGCGACCTTTTTCACCTGCTTCCGATATTATTTCTAATATTCCTCTCAAGACTTTTTGCTCAGTAAGCTTTGGTCGGTATGAGAACTGTTTCAATTCGGGTGAAGGCTTCTGTCATTAGAAACTGCCTTTTCTGCTCGAGGTATCAAATGTATTGCTTAGCAATTGTGACTTATTTCTCTCAAACTTACTGATCATAAACTGGAGGAAATAGAGTCATATACTTAGTAAGCGACATAAGGGAAGTGAATAAATGATTATTCGGTAAAAAGATATTTTTATTCAGCCTAAATTTATGTCATTTCGTTATGGGGATAAATTTTTTACTTTCAAAGCTCCCCCTACAAACTGGCATTCTTTAAAAGAAATCTCCACGTTTTCTATCAAATGTAAGTGCATTCCTAAGCATTTAAAACTATAATGAGAGAAAACGTGTGTAACAATATAAAATTGAATAGCAAACACATTTGTTACTTACGCGCCTGTAAGCCTTGTCGATATCGTCGAATTTTTTTGCCTCATCTGGTAATTGAGCGCGTATATCACCGCCAATGAAAATACCCTCCAGATACAGCCATTTACGTTGTACAACCAGCCACTCATCGATTATTTCCGATATAAGTGACAAAGTACGTTCCCATTTATTGACCGTTTCTAAGAATGGTCCAATGAATCTAATAGTAATGCAAGGAAGCGTTAAAGAGGAGACAGAAAGAGAGAGAGAGAGAGAAAGAGAAAAAGAAAAGAAAGAAAAAAAACGATTACTTACTTCAAGTCATCTAAAACCATTAGTATAATTCTTTAAATGTCATGCTACTTTATATAAAGGGAAGCAAAAATAAAAGCTTGCAACAATATTACACAAGAAACATGACCATTCAATTCCATTACTTTTAAATGTGTTCGGTGTGGGTGGATGCATCGGTATACTTACTGTGAGGCGCCCATTGATTGAAGATTCATTGCATTTTCTTCAAGAGCTGCTACAATCTCATCGACAGTACCCAACGTGTGGCCACGTTCTTCAAGGCCTTTATAATGCTTGTGCACCTTAAATGTCATGTTAGCCCAAGTATCCTCAACTACTCGAACTCCCTTCTCAATGCCCAATTCTTTGATGGCATTATTTAGGATTTGCTCAGCAATTTCCTATTGAAAAAATGCAATGAAAATATTTAAACCGTACCGAATGACGTTTTGCTAGTTTTTTCTTTTTTTCTTTTCTTTCGTTTTCCTCTTTGGCGAGTCAAAAAAGTAAAACCAAAGATACCGTTAAAGATAGGCTACGTTGTAGATAGATATGAGAATACATAAAAGCATTACAGTTAAAGAAGGCATTATATGCTTGCAGTTTTTCTTTGTTTAGTTGTGTGCTACACATAATGCTGGTGTTTAGCTCTCTTTATTATTTTCGAAGGAAGTACACAACATCAGCTTGTTGCTATCTGTTTGTTTGTTTGTTTGTTTGTTTGCACGTACAGTACATACAGTACACTTCATACACTTTGAAACAATTCGTATTGTTTTTAAAAAACAAACAACGCTTTTGGTAATTGCTTTTCTTCTTTTCTGCCTCAAACATTCATACTTACACACACATTGATATCAACGTTTTTGGTGTTGTATTTTGTATATTGTTGTTTGCACTCACCTGATATTTGTGCAATTGCATACCGAACATATTTTCCAAAGTAAAACGTTCGGGTGACATATCAAAGTATTGTCCAGTCTTTTCCATTAGCTGACGCCAATGACGTTCTCTTAAAGCCTCGTTCTTTAAGCTCACCATTAACGGCACAGTACCTTTGAATTGTTTCATATTTAACTCTAAAGCCTGACCAACTGGCAACTGTCGCACCTGTCAAGTAGGAAAAAAAAAGATGTATAAAAAAAGGAAGCAAAAAAAAAAACAAAAAAAAGGAAAAAGAAACGACAGCATCCAACATATGTGGACAAGAAGAGCAGTAACAACTGCCACAACAAAAGAGATTCGTGTGGCGTGAATATGCATATATACGGTAATGCTAAGTGTACACGGTCGGTGTGCACGGATTAATGAAAAGTAGGAGAGCTCATGTGTGCGGTTAAGTTGCATTAAAATAGAATGGCAGATAGATGAATTAACTTTTCCGTAGCGATTTTAAGATAATAAAAATAAAAAAAAGAAGAGCACGCCATTAGGTGGCGAAAGGGGAAAGAAGTGTTTTCTTTTAATAAATCTGTCAGAAAGGATTTTGCATTGGAAGGAGAGATGCATGTCTACAAGAACAATCATATGCTGTTAAAAGACGTTAAATCGTATTTATTATAAGTGCACGTCGCATCAAAATTCTACTGTCGTCAACAGCTTTCAAGCTTGTATTATATAAGAATATATTATCTTTACTTTAATTTGTATATAAAAACAATTTATTTTAAACGTAGAAAAAAGAAAGAAATAAAGCCGTCTAGTTACCCCGCTATTGAATGTTATTGGACTGATCCTTGCTTACAATTGAAAAGACGACGTGCAAGACTTTTCTTTAGACTGGACCAGCTATTACAGCCCGACACAAATAAAGCCTTCCGATCCTTGTTACTAGAATGAAATGCTTCTCTTTTTTAAATGATTTTGTTTTTGGTAATAAATCATGCAAAAGATCCTTCTTTCCTAAGACGGCGAGTCCTGTCGAATCTTTAAAAAAGATGTACTACATATTCTCATGTAATCAATCATGCAATTCAGTTATTGCTTGTAACTTCAGATGTGTGTATGTAAATTCATCCTGCTATCCCTATTTGTAGCATCAAGTTCAGGCCATAGCAAATTAATCAGCATCGTTCGTTATTTTTGCGATTGCATCTTGTTGTGGTTTGGTCGACTATTGCTCTTAGATTTTCAGAGCTGCAAACATGATCGTTTTGGTTGCTTGCATATCCAGGCAGATGAAAATGTAGCTACTAGTCACTCAGAATGAGTTCGTGATGTTGTTCTTGCATTCCTAGCAATGCACGAAGAAACTTCTAATTTTTATTTGTCAATTATAATCGCAATCATGATTTTTATGCTGACAATTTAAGAATAATGCGAAGTACAAAATAACAGCCGAGAATGGCTGATGTGACTCGTTCGCAGAAAAGAACTCCTCATAAAAAACAATTCATAGCGTGGAAGTGTCGTAATATTTCTAAAATAAAGGATCGACATTTGAATTGAGTATAACTTACTGAAACTTTTTGACTCTCTCTAAAGGCGGTATAAGTTTTACCATACAAAAGGC
Source organism: Glossina morsitans morsitans (assembly GCA_001077435.1). Lineage (NCBI taxonomy): Eukaryota > Metazoa > Arthropoda > Insecta > Diptera > Glossinidae > Glossina > Glossina morsitans. The sequence goes on from CCAG010022515.1 coordinate 33,431, forward strand.
CATTTGCCTAAGAAGATCGAAGACAATTTCAAATTTAGCAAAGTATTGCGAAAACGATAATATTTTAAGATGATCCGTCCATCGTCGATCGTCAAAGTAATATTAAATTTCGTATTTTATGATTTCACAATCATTTCTCGCATGAGAGAAAATTTTCAAATTTGATTTAATAGTATTTAGATAAACTACAATTTTATTAACTACAATGGCTAAACCTATAAATTGTCTACGTTCGATAATACTGTTAGGTAGTGAAAGAATAAGCCTGGTAGACTATTTAGAATAATTATATCTCTGATTTCTCCTAATCCTGATGATGATGACGATGATGATGAAATATTTGCGCGTTGCTTAAAGCGTTTTTCAGAAAATCTCATAACCACAGTTGACTAAAATAATGTCAACAGAATCTATTGTAGGTAGACACACATATCCGGCATACAAATACCTACAGATATACAGACACACACATGTATACACCCAGGCAGAAGCACACAGACACATAGACCCACCTATCCACATGCATGTACTGACACGCGGAACCGTATAAATGCATTTACAATAGCTATATTTTAATTTTCAGTAACGTTGAGTTGCTGCCATCACCCAATGTATGTATGCATGGATGCATGTATGCATGTATGTATACATGTCCCGCTTAGAGCTTGTGATAATAAATGGAAATTGTAAATGAGTGTTGTTGTGTTTCGGTTGAGTTTGGAAAATTTTAATTTGGTCTTGTTTGTATGGTTGATAAACCATCAGTAACAGTATGCGTGTTGTGGGCGTTATGTGTGGTGGGCGTTTGCCAAGTGACGAAAGGAAAAAGTGTGGCTTATATAACATACGTACGCAGCAATTGCTGCCTTAACTTTATATTTTCAATCTTCAACCCGGCTGCACTGTATGCGGAAAATGGTTAAGCGTATGCGGCCATTATGCGTAATTGGCGTATGCTCTCAACTCAACTATTTTAATTGTTTTAATTTTAATCAAATTGATTTGGGCGCGTTCGTTTACATATACATATAAATATATATATATATATATATATATATATATATATATACATATATATATCCACAACGCACCTTTGTACATTTAGTAACTGAGCTATTACGCTGACGACAGAAAACCAACTTTAACTCATACGTGTGCATCCACACACACGCAGTCACATTTAGGCATTTATATTTTATAATGAGTACCCGACTCCCATTTGTAGTTGTGGCTACGTTTAAATGTCATTAACGAAGAGATATGTTATAAAAAAAATGTACGTTAGATATATTAAATGCATATGTATGTAGAAGTGTAAAATAGTCGATGCTGGTGTAGTGCTGCACTTTTATATTTGTGTGCAACAAATTTATGACCCAATAGCGCAATTACGTTACAAAATAAATTTCAAGGAATATCTATATGCTTTACGTGTATGTATTTGTGCAACTAACTAAAACGGCTCTTATATCTAACCTAAACGGTTTTTATGTATGAATATTGTGTGTAATTGCATTTATGCTTGCATTTTACGCATTTCAACATATTTTCAACTAATTTATGTTGAAAAATATTTGTTGAACGTGTTTACTGAAGTCTATATAAATTTCAATGTTGGAAAATCAAATTAAATGACATGTTTTTGTTTCTCTCTTTCTCTCTATCTCTCTCTCTCTCTCTCTCTATAAATGTTAATAATAACAAAAAAAACAAAAAAAAATAAATAAATAAAAAAACAAAAAAAAACATGTATGTACATATATTTATATATACAACTATTATCTATCTATGTTTTCGTTTTTGTTTACAAAATTTTATGTTAACTTAATTTCGTAGTGAAAATTGCAATTTTCTATAACGAATTCTTTTATTATTATTTTTTTTTTGTTTTGTGCCTTAAGTTAATTAATAAAGTTTTAATGGCATGAAAAATGAGTTTATCTGTTATTCAGTTTTGTTAACAAACTTACATTTTTGGGTAGCTTACGAAATTCTTTCAAAAAGCTTTCAACACCTTCGGTTAGTACAGTGGGATCCAAATCGACCCACAAAGTTTTCGACCATACCTCACGACCTGACTTTTGACTTTTGTATAATTTGAAAATCTACGAAAAATGAAAAAACAAATTAAATTAAAAATAAAAAAGAGAGAAAATTCAAAGGAAAAGCAGAGAAAGGAGAAAAAGTTGGTAATACACTCAATCATCTTAACATTGTTGAGGATATTCAATCATCGTGTTGTTATATACGTATTTATATAAGTTTCCTCGAGCCCTAAGGGGCACAATGAAAGTTCGCCTTCATTTTCTTATACTCTTAATAACTTTGTTGCTGAACAAATACAAATAATTTAATTGAAAAATTAAACTTTATTTCTTAAGATTTTTACTTTACTTGGCTGACCAAGAATACAAAAAAAAAAGAGAATAATATTGAAAAAAGAACTCTTAAGGCAAAAGTATAGCTAGTTGTATTATAAATATATATAAAATGCATATAGATATATTTATATATATAGATATAGATGTACGTACCAATTGCATGCCTTCGTAATCATCTTTAATGCGTGCGAATTCATTGTAATCTTGCATGGGCATATCAAAAAGTTTTTCAGCATTTGCTAAAATAAAAAATAATAATAATAAGAGAAAAATTCAAAAAAAGGAAGGAAACAAAGAAGAAAAACCATAAAAATATTTTTTTTCCTTTTAATGAAATGTAAATATTTTTGAAAGAAAAGTTTTCCATTTGTTCTCAGGTTCAACCAAAAACTAATTTGAAAAGCAAAGAACTTCTATACACAATTTACTTGATTACCACATCCTATTACCTATATTTAATTCGTAATCAAGAAAACCAATCGTTTCTTTCCAGTCGTAAATGTTCAGCTATGCTTTGAAATTGTTTAGCTGAAATCGGGCTTCTTTATTAACTTAATTTAGTATTATCTTACAAGTCTTCTGGATTTTTCTTTCTCTTATACGCACGTTTTCGAAAATAAGATTTACATTAAAACTCATTTGTACGAATATATGGTATGCATTTGCAATTTTATTTACTTGGAATAACATTATTGGTCTCTCTGCTTCTGAGAATATAGTTCACCTTATACTGTATTCTTGTCCGAAAACATCGAACTAGCAACTTATGCTATATACTTTATATTAGATCCACGAACTTTTTTTTTTACTTTTAGCAATCACTTGAGAAAATATCCCCTGAACATGGATCACAGCAATGATTAGAAAAACGCGGGAAAAGGCAAAGAGGGAAAAGTTGTTAAATCGGCAAATTTCGCTATACAGTAGCACGGAAATAGAGGTTGGTGACCAATCCCGCTAGGTTTGTACCCTATAAATTGCGACAGCGCAACATTCGTTAATAAGGGTTTCAGAGGATGGAAATTATCTCTAAGATTGGGTGTTGATCTTTGAGGATCAAACTTTATCTACGAATTATCCTCGACTTACTGCTAGAATGCAACGAACTTGGCTTTACAGAAAGACAAATAATCTGTGAAAACGATACCGGAAAAATATTGGGGTCGAAACGAGGAGAAGTATTGCAATGTCTTCATAAGCAGAATGTAAGATGTCGTGCAGCGCATTTGAAGTCAATTAGAAAGTATCGTTTATAACGCTGTCGCTAGCCAGTGCACACCAACACTGTCTAACAGCTGATAACTTCCAGTCGTTTGCATCTTTAAAAGCAATTAGACCTACACTGTTGATGTTTGGAGCTATTTGGAAGAGAGGATAGTTTCTCATCACATCGTTAGAAAAATAAAGAACTTCGTTCACTTAATCGTTCTTGAGTACGTCATGCGACGGCGTTTAGAAAGCGTATCCCGGCTGATAATTTCAAATCACGTTTTAGACTTTCACTTATTTCGATATCTTTGAAACTTCCTGAATGCTATTAAAACAGGTTTCATAGCAATTCAGTTCATAACAAAGTCCGGGCGATAAAGACAAGAAAAGCAACTTGAATAAGGGCAAAATGTTTAGGGCGTTGGAAAAATAACCAAAATATTGTGCATACTATGTACCTTATGTGCCTTTTTAATGATATTTTCCAATAATGACTCATCGGGTTCTTCATTGTTCGGTGATAATTGCATTTGTTGTTAGAAAAAAGTATATTTCATATATATATATGTATATATATATATATAATATTTATAAGGAGTTCTTTATGATTCCTACGACTTTTATAAATTTATTCAATTTATTTAAGACTTACCCAATTCTTGCCTTTTAAGCTCAAGAGCCATCAATTTCTGACCGTAAGGGTCCATTAGCTTGAAGCCGCGATCTAAATCGTTACCCACTGAACCAGGACCATTAGCTTCGTAATCCTTAAAGAATTCTTCCAGCTAACGAAACCATAAGGTTAAAGGTATAAGTAATTGAAAATATATACAAAAAAAAAAAAGAAAATGGAATTTATTCGAAAAGAGCTTTAAAGTATGAAAAGCTTCTGACTAATTAACTGAAAATTTGATGAAAAAATTGCAAAAAATAAGAAAAAAATTTGGAAAAACCATTTATTGAAGCAGAACGTTGCCGTAAAGAAAGTTTAACATTAACTTTAAATAGCAAAACAATGGAGAAGAAAATCGAAAAATGAAAAGAAAAACTTAATGCCTTTTGAAATTTACTTACAACAAAAAAAAAAAACGAAAAAAGAAAAGGGATACGCAAACCAAACTAGGAGCGTACAAAAAAGGCAAAGAAGGCGAAGAAGAAGATGCAGAAAAGAAAAAATCAAGCAAGCAAACTGTTGTGATTGTTGATCTTAATGCTTATAATAAACACTTTAAGTTAATTCGTTTGTGCCTTGAACCACTAGCGCAATACTAATACCATTATAAGCAGCTGCTGCTTGCCAAACTAACTGCGTATATGCGATTGCGATGATAGACAGAGAGACAACCGTATAGGCAAGTGTATGTGGCGAAGCAGAGAGGGCGTCCTGCAAAATTTGCATTAAGTAAGTGCTAGCCAATGTGTATGAAGCAGAACATAGTATCTTAACGCAACGGCAACGGCAACGGATAAGGATGTGGCGCTTACAACACGGAAAAGCCTTAATGCGTAAGCACCAAACCAGCAGTGCCGGTGCTGCTGATGATAACAATGATTGTGTTGTTGAGTAAGTCGTCAAGAATTTGTAAATTTGTAAATTGTGATTGTTAGGTCCACGCATCACCCTCCCTAAAGTTTCTAACAACTCGCACTACAGCAACTATAACGATTGGGAAGGAGGTGAGAGTGCGGGAAGGACAGAAACAGAGAGAGAGAGAGAGAGAGAGAGAAAAAGCGAAACCTTAAATGTGTGGAAGAACTTAAATCCAATTAAATTCCTATTGAATGGAAATGAAAACGGGAAGCAAAGCGGAGCGGAATAAAATTGCAAGTACAACAAAGTTTTCTTCTTTAATTCTCTTTGGCAGCAAAAAAAAATGAGAAACCAGAACAGAAATCAGGCTTTAATAAAAAAACGCATATAAACATAACGTAATACAAAAAGTAGCGGGAACTTTGGTTTTTTTCATCTCCCTCCATTTCCTTTATTTCTTGCACAACTTAAATATTGTTAAAGTCAGCAGACATAGAACAACAAATCCAGGGTATAAAAAAATGAGATGTGAAAAAAAAACTTTTTTTATTCCCTTTCACGCTAGTAAAACTTTTTTATTTCTTTCTATTTTACCATAACAGTAAAGTCATGAATACAATGCTTGATCTCCACATACATTGAAACATATGGTGCCGTTGTAGGAAAGTTTGTACTCACAACAACAGGGTGTGCAATAGTTCTGCTAAATGCTTGCAACACATAGAAATATGTATCACGAGAATTACGGTAAAAATTTAAGTGTTCTCGTTTAACGGAATCATCCTTGTCCGTCCGTCTGCTGCTTCAAATCTCCTACAAACGTAAAATTATGTCGCAAGTTTTGCTTTTTTTCTCAACCTCTATTGTCAATTCAGATTGAAATATCAGCGAAATCAGTTTATCACGGTCCGCCCACACTTGCCGAAAAGCGATCATAAATACGGCAAAATTATTTTGCAAAGTATTGTCCACTCATATGAAATTCTTACGATATACGATGGGTTAAGTAATCGTCATATCGATCTAATGGATTTTTAAAAATCGTACACTAACAGCTAATGGGTACTACCACAACTTTTATTTTGTTTTTCTTTTTAATATATTTCCCCATTGTATTAGTAAAAGTGGAACATTTACGTAACGAATAAAATTAGTTTAATGAGTGCATAAACTTCACGCACACTTCTCCTCGCTTTAAACTTGTGTAAGCATAATTAGCAATGAGGCTAAACTACTTTTGATTTGCGGGTAACATTACACAAAACCTACTATTTAGCGGTAGTAACAATACATAGTAATGCTTGAAACCGGAAAATGAGTAACAATACAACACACTTACCTCCTTCCAAAACACATTAATTTCGATTGAAGTCATATCGGCAAATTTCTGTTTAATTGGTTGCACTTTATCCATACGATAAAGCGAAGAACGATACAAACGATGCCAACGTTTACCCAAATGATGTGCCATTAGCATATCATCGAAACTAAACTGTTTGCACGAAAAAAGAGGGAGAAATAGAAGAAATACATAGATTAATAAGCGATTTCCATCTCACAATCTCACAAATAATTATTATGCAATGACAACAGAGGAGCAGTAAGTGTAGCAGAGATCTTAGATCCAGCTCTAGGTCAGCAATTATTACAGCAATTATTATATTCATTTTTAATTGCATAACTTTTCATTCTACACTGTTTGAAAGATTAAAGTTTACATTTTTCCCATAATATATATATGTATATATATACATATACATATATACATACGTTTTTCCATATATACATAGGTATATATACATATATACGATTATTACCATTTTAAAGGGTATTTGAAAAATGTTTTAATTTTCATTCTCGAAATACAAAAATACGAAAAAATGAAAAAAAAGAAGAAGAAATGTATAGAAAAAGATTTCAAATTTATATACTAATCAAAATAAAACCCTAAAACCATAAAAGCACATCAACACTCATGCAGAACTGCATGTTCGCAAAGTTTACATGTATATATATATGTGTGTGTGTGTGTGTGTGTGTGGATACGTGAATATGCTCTTTTTACCATTTTATACACAATGTATTTCAAGTGCTTTTCATAAATAAAATTTCATATATTTAATAGATGCTCTTACTATTATTGCAGTTATTGTTGTTATTGTTGCGTTGCTGGTGTTGTTGTTGTTGTTGTTGTTGATGATTTTGTTGCGTGTTTAAAAATACCAGTTAATACCTCTTGTCCATCTAAAGGGTATTAGTAATGGCCTTACCAATAAACAAATATGCACAAATGTACACGTATCCATATATACATATATACATGCACTTGCACATTCGTATCCTCGTAAACATACACGCACACACACCCATATCAACCATATAAACTCTGAAGGACTTGTAACTTGTAACAGATTATAGAAACTTTTTCTACAGTGTACTTTTACTCCTTTCCTTGCTCTCGCTCTCTATCTCTCTCTCTCTCTCTCTCTCTCTCGCTCTTTCCTCCTCACTCACTCTTAATACTATATATTTCTTTTTTAGATTTTTTTTAATAAAAATTTATTAATAAATGTTTTGCACAAGCATGTGGCTTATACTATGTATGCGATGTAGCTTATATTATATAGGATGCATGCATGGGACATGGCATGTATGAATGCGGTCGCAAAGTACAATAATATTAAAATTAAGAGACTCCTATAAGGAATAAAGTGTTAAAGAAAAATTTTACTATCTATTGTTCAAAAAAAAAAAAAAAATGTTAGAGTTTTCGGGAATTAAATTTGACTCAGATCGATTGACGTTATTGTAGTGCAATCGATTCCCTTTGCTACAATTACTTACTTCAGAAAAAGTACTTGACACGTGTAATTTTCTCGAAATTTCAGATATATAAAAATGTAAATACTGGTGTTTGTGTAATAGAAACACTATGTAAGAGAAGGCGGACGTCATTTAGGGCACTGTCTGCTTTGTTCTTAACTGGATTAAATTGCGACAAAATGCAACTGAAGCTACGGTCAGTTGAAGATCAAACAGTTCAAAAATAATTTGTACCTCATCAAAGAAGTGAGTTGGAATTCGAGGTCAATCGGGTAATAGCACTAGAGATCGAGACAAGTAGAAAAACCTAACTAGGAGAAAGACTATATCCGCAGTTTTTAAATAGTAACCTCACGTTCGCAAAATATAGTTGTACGCTAATTTTCCACATGAGTCGCCGAGTAAGTAAGAGTATCGCGCGAATCTAAGTGTGATAGAGCATACGCGGTCGTTGCTGTAGTGAGTGCTCAGCCGGTAAAAATATAACACTTACCGATTGCACATGCAACCATGCAGTAGACTGTGACCACTTTCTCTTTTGCTTTCCTCACTTGCAACATTCGATTTTTGTTTCGTAATGTAACCCTTTAGCGGGTTATTAAATTCAAGGACGCACTTTAGTGATCGCATGAAAAGAAAAAAAATTGGTAGGCCTGACATATTGACATGCCTGGAGAAGGATGAAAAAAGGGGGAGAGGGAGAGCAAAGAAGGAGTGTAAAGTGAATCCGTGTCTTTCACATAAAATCATGGGCCGATGAAGACCATAGGTAGGCCAGTGTATAGGGTGGTCTTCAGCATAAGACCAGCACGTCCGGTAAGTAAGATTCGTCCGTCCGTTGGATGTCATAAGGGTTATAGCACATGTCTTTCGGGACAAGAAATGAATTGAATCGAAAAACGCACTAAGCTTTAATCTAATCATACATATATAAAGCGAATAAAATGGTTTACAACAACAAGCTATAAGTGAAATTTTTGGTAAAGTACGCAATTAATCGAAAATTGTTGCAAAGAAATGTACTATTTTTCTACTGTTCCCCGCCCTACTTATCAAATGCGCTAATGTAAGATACGAAAAAAGATGTAATAGATACTGAAATTTATACCATGCCACACTTGCTACGTTTAAATCGTATTTTGATCTTTTCCTGCCGATAGCCGAAATTGCGAATTTTTCATATTTGATACATGATCCTTCAGGAGTGTTATCATTTCGTTTCAATTCTGATACCGCATTAAGGATGCTGTGCTTTTATTCTTTACGTAACATAATCAGTTCTTTCTTATTTCATAAGTAAGACTGTGATTGAAATTACATTGACGTTCGAGATAAGCCGGCGTTAAGTAAGTCATGCTAAGTTTAACAAACACGTAACCTCTGATAAGGGTAAAACTGATTTTCTGTAATATCTAGAGAAAGCGAAAAGTATCTTTTAATGTTTATATATGTAGAAATCTGTGGTCTACCGTTTGCATGTCTGTAGCTATGCGAGTGAGTAAGTGGATAATGCAGTGACTTTAGTCAAAGGATTTAAAAGGGATTTTTTTATTTGTTTTTTTATAAAAATCCTCATTTGAATTTACAAAAAATATACTAATATGAGAGAAAAAAGCACATGAACGCACACGCTACGCAAATGTGTGTATATATACTCACATGATTGTAGAGATGCATGTATGTTTGCATGTATGTACATATTTATATATTTATACATAACACACAACCATTAACTGGCTGACCAGCCAATGCTTTATATATATATATATATATATATATATTATGTTAATGCATATTTAGTTATTGGCTGCAAACACAAATAAGTATAAACATACACACATGCACAGGAAAATAAAATAAAAAAGAATCAGAGAACTAGTAAAGAATCGTCCGTTTAAAATTTGCACCATACACAGCGCATACAGAAATGCATTGTAGATGTCAAGGAGATGAACGGGAGGATTTACAGTCATTTAAATTCACCCACAAAATAATGTTGAACGCAACTTAACTAAAATATGCAAATGTACAACAAGAACATACATGCTTTTATGCCGACATTATGTGTGTACATATATACATATCTATATATATATATATCGTACATACACATTATTATAATACATATGTATAGACATCCACATAAATGCAGAGAAAAGCCAAGTGTGGACAGCACTGAAATGAGTTTCTATACATCCACACAAACACATACATAAAATTGTTTGTATTTCATATAGGGCTGAATGTATTAAAAGCATACATGTACGAGTATATATGGATGTTTGTGGATTAGAAAGTATCCCTTATTGTGGCTACAAATGTAATGCATGCATTTTCATTTAGAGCTTTGTTAGTTTAAATAAAATGCTTTATAGCATTTAGTACGTACTGCTGGTAGCTGGTAGTTAGTAGTAGTACTGACACAGTTGCAGCAGTTAGTGCTTTGACTTCGTCTACTGCTTCCCTGTGTACTAACCTACTCTAGAGTTTGTACGAACATGAAAATGACTGACTGCGGGACATTAAGCGTAGTCGACTTTTCGTCTGTAAGAGAAAGAGAGCTTAACGTCTTTGCTTTGGCAGCATGTAAAAGTAGAAGGATGACGAAGCCACGTAATGTGTTGTCTGTTAAGACTTTATGGTGATATCAAAAAGAAAAGTAAAAAAGAAAAGAAATGAAAAAAAAAACGGGCTAGAAACTGGGAATAAAGTAAATCGTATAATTTTTCGTTTGCTTTGCAGATGAAAGAGATTTTACTTTTTTTTCATTTTTTCGTATATACATACATTTCAATGCTGAGCATTTTTTAGTCATTTTATGCTTGAAAGCAAAAGAATGGTATACACAAAAAAAAAAAAAAGCTTATTAAACTAAGTTAATATTCATAATAAAGTTTAGTGTAATATTTTATGAATCAAATGATTTATTCTGATGGAGAGGATGAAGAGTGATAAGGCGCTAGTTAGTTTTGGTTTTCTTGAAAACAGTGCGATACGTAGACACAGCTAATGCATGCTTAAATGCTAACACTAGTATTGGAACCCATGGCATAAAGCAAATGGAAGAATACTAACTGTATAGGGTAGGAATAGGAACAAAACAATGCTTAATGTGTCGGCAGGTTGGAAAAGCTCTTCAAGTTTTAATAATTCTGATCAATAAGTTTGCCACTTTCTTAGTCATGCTTGAGTCGAGAAAAATGCCGAGGAAGAGATTCATCCAATTCAATAGAATATCGTAGGAGGCGTTCGCAGAAAACTTTTAAAGAAACCAATTATCACTTCGGGGAAAATATATCAACATTTTATATGTCGTAACCGAACACTCAAAGAACTAACCAATCCATATCCATAAAAAGACTTTTGATGGCCACTTTAATTAGTTTGTTACTCTTTAGTGGAAAAAAAGTTACTTGATACTCATTAAAAAGTTAATGGATAATAGAACTTTATTTTTAGAAAGCGTTTATCGTCTAGTTTATGTAGAAATGTAAAAGTGTAAAAATATATCGACAGATGAAATTTAACTAAAATTTTCGAACTTCAATTTCAAAAGCTCTAAAGTCAAAACTTTGCAGATTGCAGTTTGTAGTTTAGACAATGATTCAGATAGAAGTAAAAAATAGTCGACTGGGTATATGCAAATAGGCCTATTCCGAACTTGAACTGTGTAAGAGCCATAAAAACAAATTTAAGATCATTGTTATGATTATGATTACAATAAACAGACGGACAAAAGGTGAACACACCTAAACTGCTAATTTTCACTCTTTGTGTTTAAGGGTTCGTCTACGTTTTCGAAAATGTAGCATACTCCTTGTAAAGTAAAACGGCTCGCCATTAGATACCTCACACCACTTCACATAAGGGAAATGGCTGAAAAAGTATTTGTAAATGGGTCGAAATATGTCGCTGTAGCCAATTTCATCGTAATATCTTAAAAATTGCCCGCTAAAGGCTGAATAGAAGGAAACATGATGGACAGACGGACAGACAAGTTGGGATGTATTCAGAAACTGATGGATCTATCTTAAGTCGTTGTGCGTCTTGCATACATTCGCGTCAACTTAATGCACCCCTGCATCGCAAGCGGTATATGGTACGAGAAATTCCAATTGGAATTTGATTATATGAAAAAATATCCTAAAGGTTTTTATAATAAAATGTTGATCGATTGTCGGTAAGTTTGCATTTCACCGGTTATACTTAAAACACTTAATTTTTCGTGCCATTATCATTTCATGATTTTATGTTTGTGTACCACTTAGGCGAACATAAACTTACTCACTAACTTACTTACGAGTATTCTATGCTCACTGAGTATTGTATAAGCCTCTTGCATTTCATGGATTTTGACTTCTTTTGTTAGAGTTGTCGTCTGTATTGTATCAATAGTTTGCATAACCAATTTGAAGTCGCTTAGTTCCTTCGTAGCTCTGTTCAAATTTGTGCTGAGTTCCTGAACACAAAAAAAAAAAAACAGAAAACACAAACAACCAAAAAAAGAAGAAGACAACGAAAAGAAATAAAACCAAGATTTACAATACTTTTGCGTTCTTTACTATAATTGATGAGCGAAATATTTAGGTAAGTAAATGTGTATCTAAGCCTAGTTAACTTTGTTGCAAATACACAGTTAAGGTAAGAAGGTAAAATGAAAAAAAAGAAAAGAAAGAAAAAGAAAAAGCCAAATTTGATTGTTAAGTGCACAGTAGTTGCGCTCTGTTGTATTGAAAAGAAATCAAAGTTTAACAAGTTTGCATTTGTACTAAACTTGTTTGAAGAGGGTGGGCGAAAGGGGGGATGTGAACATGAATACTGAAAAACTTTCAAATTATATAGACGTATATGTCTGCCTACCATCGTTCTACACACAAGTTATACACAATAGCAATTGTTGTTGGAGAAGGAAAAAAATCAAAAGTTAAATAATTTTAAAATATTTCCTAAATTGAAACCATTTTCCGTTTTAGAAGCAACAAATTAAAATGTTGTATTTTCTCTTTTCGATTTCTTTTTTTTTTTTGGTGTAGTAAAAACTTACTTTAATTTCCAAACGCATTTTATCAATATTTTTAACATTCTTCGCAGCCAATTTTTCGCCCAATGTTGTGCACCACTCTTGCGCATGCTGACAAATCGAATCTAATAATGGCTTCAAATTTAGACGTATACATTGTATATTGAAAGCTGTAGGCAGCTGCTGCAACTCCTCAATGATATTTGCATAAAATGCAAATTTCTCGTCGAGTTGTACAAGTGGCACACCACGATCCACAAATTTATCACAAATTGTTTCCTTATCGAATGCCCACAGATTGTAATATTTACGAAATCTGCAATAGCAACAATAACGATAACGAAACATTCAGCTTATAAAGAATAATATAAAAAAACAAACAACGTGTAAAGAGATTTTTTTAAGAATTTTAAATGCCACAAAACAACGACCTCAACAACATATATATCTATATACATATATATATATATATAAAAATTATAAAAAAATACATTATATTGAGTAGAATTTTTTAAAACCTTCCCCGTTATAATTTACTAAAACGTGTACCCTTATGATTGGCTTATAAAGTTGAGATTTAATTCATTGTCGAAAATTATATTCCAGTTGTTGGTTAGTTGTTTTTGTTTCTAAGCGATAAACCAAGCGCAACCACATTATTGCACATATCTAATCAATAGTAAAGGAAACCACTGTTAACGAACTAAGTTGTTAAAAAAATTTTTTTAAAATAATTTCGCAAAAGCTATCGCCTAACGAAACAAGACTGGAAATAGATCGGAAATACATTTTGGACAATCATTAGACCTAGCAATCGAAATAGTGAACTGACTAACATTTCCTCTAGGGTCTCCCTGAAATCATAAGGTGTTACCATAGACAAATTCACCAAGTACTGTGTAAACGCATAAGGAATTAATCGAAGCTTAAACCATAATCATTGCTAATAATCAAGCAGAGTTCTATTTTGAGCACACAGGTGGCTATCCTATGAATGTAGGCGAAAAAGACTTTACATTAAATGGAGAATATGTATTTTACGCAAACCAGAAACGAGCTTGAATTTAGAGTATAATAAAAGAGAGATAAAGACGTTACCTACTTTTTATAAAAATTGTTAGATGAGTTAATGTGAAATAAATGTAAACTAACTACATTTCTCTTTCACATAGGAGCCAGTGCTTAGAACAGATAAATGTGAGCTTAGCACAGATAAATGTGAGACGTACAGACGATGCAAGTCCTAATAAAACATGTCAAGGTCGGCAAGATAAATGTAAAGATGTAAGAACGAAAACATTGATAGACAGACAGACAATTGAAAATATGAACAAAATCAATAAATAGCGGGCGAACAGAGATATGTAAGAACGAAGAGGCGATATGTCACTTTTGATAGGAGCGTAAGTATAGACGCCTAAAGCCTTCTTCTTCGTTCTTCTTCACCTCCGATTCGATGTCCACGTTTAGTAAAAATTTTGTTTTGAAATTGAAATCCTGAAATATGTAAGATTTTTTCACTCACAATGATTTAGTTCGAGACCCTTCAAGTTAAATAATTCTATATTAAAGAAGAGTGAGAGTCTAAAACGCTCTCAAATTGCTTTAATAACCTTTTCCTAACTAAGGTTATATCTTTGGTTCCTATTTTTCTAAAGCTAACTAAACTCTTTAAAAGAAAAACTGCACTTCGGCAATCCAGTCAGCGTTATTCGCCTTAACTAAGAAGAGCTGTGTGCCACAAATGCAATAATGGAATTAGCATTCCGTTAGAGATCGGTATGAAAAAATATTATGCTAAATTGTAGGTCCTATGCGTTTTATCGGGTTCTGCAAGTCATGTTGCTGTTTGTCCACACATGAATAACTTTTTAGATGCTAGTAACATAATAATTATCATCTTCATCATGATCATCGTTTGTGCATCTGTATGACATTTGTGTTTTTTGTATTTGTCCTCTCTCGCTCTCTCATGGCGTTTGTTTGATATTGTGACTGCAAGAGATGCCGTCATATGTTTGCATATTTGATAAGAAGGAGGAGGAATAGTAAACAGAGCTACTGCGCTGGCATTTAGACGTGTAGCAGTCAACAACACGCGGAAATGGTATATTTAGTTTTATATTTCGTTTCTCACTTTTTAATGTATTTCTCGTACATCAAAATATTGGAAATTTGCTGAGTAAAAAGGAATAAAAGATTCGTACGATATCTTTTCAGTCTTTATTGCAATCTATAAGTTAAACATATCCTCAAATTAGGCGTAATATGGTGACTTACACAACGTTCAGAATATCCATATAATGCTGTGATCCTAGATATTCACCATTCAAGATTTGTTTAAAGCTCTGAATATCATATTAGCACTTGAATAGGATGTATATAAAATGCATTTCATGTTCATATGCATTCACCTAACATACTTAAATAGTGCTAAGTGCGGGTAGAGTGAGCAGTGTGTTTGAGAATCATAGTGCAAATCATGCATTTTATTGAAAACATGAGTCAGAGATTTCATTATTTTGACTTGCAAATCCGCACCGATTTGGTCTCTGCTCAAACAACGAAATATTAATTCAAAGGAACCAGAAAGAATAAGAATAAAAGAGAGAACGAATAAAAAATTCTTTTAAATTCTACTAAAAGTTTTCGCATGTATATATTTACTATCAATGGCATATAAAGTCAGCACCTTTGAAAATTTGTCAAAAAAAAGAAAGAAAAAAACTAAAATGAGAAAAAAATATTTATTCATGAAAAACGTGAACAACAACTTCATCTCTAGGAATCTCACCATTGCAGTTTGCTTGAAGTTTTTTTACTCCATGGTTGAAAAACTTAGTAATTAAATGATTACTCTATGGATTTTAGACGAAAAAAATCGTACCCCATGAATCCCTCTGTTCCGCAGTAGCCAAAATTCACTTGTTAATTACGGCTATAAAGTTGCTTAGAGCCCGGATGTTTTGTCGTTAATGTTGAAATGTACGTAAAATACTTATGCAAAATATTCAAAGCAGGTGCTGCTGCGACCGGTGTAACCTCAGCGAAGAAGGCCTTGTAGAAGAAAGCAGCAGCTGAGAACCGAAAGTACTTTGAATATAAGGAATTGCAAAAAACTGGAAGTTAGAACCTATAGTTCGTGTCTTGCTAAGCTTTCTTGCACCAACCCAAGAAAAACAATTCATAATTTTTTCCGCTTCCAATTCTATCAGTGCAAGTTTGGGCAACAAGTAAAACAGAAATAGAAAAGGAACAATAGAATCGCGCAACAGGGACTCTATGAAAGGAAAGAATGTAAAATAGATACGGCGAGAGAGAGAGAGAGAGAGAAACACTGCTGATTGTCGTTTCTTTATATAATGGATACAATGGATTTCTTAAACTTAAAGTAAGTGCAGTGTGAATTGCATATGACGTAGCGTTTGTGTCGTCTACTTGTCGATGTTACCAAGTTGTCACGCTAAGATTAATGGAGTAAGTTGTTAGTGTAGGTAGACGTTCACTCAAAAAGCAAAAATTTTTATCCTGTACTTGGTTGAGTTTCAATCTGATAATGAAATTTTCTACCCAATATTCCTGACAAAGTTTGGACGGCTGCGCATAGCAGTAATTAAACGAACCTATTCTCAATTATGTTAACGTTATGTCATTTCGTACTAGAATTATTAGCGATCTACAATGGTGCAAAGATAAATTCGTATTAAACTAGCGAATTAAAATTCAAGTCAGAATTCTGTCCAAGTTCAGTTGGTATATTGCCCATACATATCCCACGCGTAACCGTGCACAGGCGATGCATAGGCCATGCGTAGACGACTGACTGACTGGTTGACTGGCTGACTGAATGACTGACTGAGTGACTGACTGACTGACTGTACTGACTAATTCTAATTTTTCTTGTTAGGTATCGAAGACTTTTATTACGATTTTGAATCTTCCTACCATATATATATACGTATTGATATAGTTAATAAAATTTAAATATTTGAAGAGTGAAAAGTATAACTTACTTCATAACACAAGATTTTGCATCGTCAACCACACGTGTAGCCATCTCTTGTATTTTAACGACTAAATCGGTGATGCCACCGTACTGTAGTTGAAACAATATTTATAAAAACATTTTCGTGAAAAATTTTTAAAATAATATTTACCTTAACTATGTCTTCGTAAAAGGTGAAATTATATTTAAATCCTTCTACATTTTCAATTGGCGCACATAGCAGACAAGTGCCGTCCATCCAACGTATGAAAAGTCTTAAGCTATAGTTTAAAAAAGTTACAGGGGAAATCTTAACAATTATGCAAGTACTCTTTGTTTACCGTTCTAGAAAATCTTTAACTGCATGAACAATCATATTCTTTATTTGCGATGAGGAAGGCTCAAGCATAATCTCGGAAAGAACCAGTACTGCGTTCACTTCAAACATGGGCTTCTTGCTAAGCAATCGTTCCAAAAAGCATTCCAAATTTTTAAAACTCCAACTAAGTGGAAAAAAAAACAAAATGTTTATTTAGAATAATGAATCTTAAGAGAGAGAGAGAGAGAGAGAGAGAGAGATAAGAGAAACTTACTCTAGGAGGCTTCTAAAGGTTTGCTCTTCCCAATCATTATAATATTCCCGCATTTTATCGGATCGGCCGGTAAAAGAACCTAAAACTAAACTCTCAAGTTTAATTAACACCGGACCCAATGAATCGTATAATCTCTTCATAGCCGAACATTTTTCGGTGCGGAATTGTTCTAAACGTTCCATATAGATATGACAATGATAGACACCGATACCGCATTCCGCTTTCTCCTCGGAAATGCTCTCCTCGGACTCTTTAATGCGTACAATTTGAACCTTATGATGGTGATGATGATGAGGTTGATCGCTTTCCGTACTCTCGGTACTGCTGCTGGACTCCGCTGCTGCGCTAAATTGTATCATCGGCTCTCTTTTCTCTGCAGTTGTGTCATCCAAAGAGAAAAGGTTGAATTTTTTCATTTGCTCAATCCGATTACGGATGTCAATCCGTATGTAATTGATTTGCGATACAATTGACTGTAATTTGCGTAATAACGAGCTAACTGATTCAGTGTATTTTTTAATATTAAACGATTGCCATGTGTAACGACTGACACCCACTTGTATCGCCACTTCAGTCTCATACAAGTGATCACGTAAAAAGTTCACCTACGTATCGTAAAATTTTCTTTTTTTTTTCATAATCGTTAATTGCTATGAAACGAATATATGCATACCTCGGATAGAGATAATTCGCCCAATATGTGATTGTAATTGTCAATGACACCTGACACAGCTTCGAAATCGTTAAACAACATTTCCTTTTTCATAATTGCTGTACGCAGAACGGTAGGCAATTGAAATCCAAAATGTTCAAATTGCTGACCTTCGAATAGAATTTCGAACACATCTAAAAGCGCAATAAACAAAACAAGGAAAGAAGAGTAAGAGTAAGGATGTCAGAGTTGTCTCAGGTTTATAAACAAAAAAGAAGAAGAAGCTTTTACCTCTAGTTAAGTTAACAGTAAATTGCATTTCATATTCGACTAAGGCATGATCACCGACCAGTGAGCGCCACGTGGGCAAGCCCTCTTGGCTAGAAACGCGCAATAATACTGAAAAAAGAAAGCGATTAAGATCAATATATTTTTTTAATTGTATAACCTTCAAAAACGTATTGTAAACGGACTATATCGTAACGGATGGAAGAGATGGAACTGCCTTTCGCATGGCAAAACAGGAATTATTATCAATATTCGCGCTAAGTAGAACTTGCAAAAACTAAAGCAAGTTATTTGACTTTTTGCTATTTTGCTTTTACTAAGCAGTCACCAGAGAATTGATGTTGAACGTCTGCCCACAAACACTTAAATGTAGTTCAGTTGATGACTGAGTGGGATTGATTAAGAATCAGAATTTAAAAAAAAGAATCATTTGTAGCTTATAATAAAATATCGGTGGAATTTAACATAACGAATACGCGCAGCGCTAAGTCACGGAGACACTATTCAGTAATTTGTTTCAGTTCGAAAGATAATATCAGGTGTGCAAATAAATTCTCCTCATATCTTGAAATTTAATTAAAAAGTACTTGCTACAAAACTTAATAATCGAAATATGCCCCATCACTATCTATGGTCTTTTGCTTTTTATCGGCTAGCTTGCGAATGTCTTGGTACTTTCGAGCCAAAATGAACACATTTCGTAATCCTCAACTTCTCTAAGGTTCTGATCTGGTATATATGCAGTGGACTGAACGAGCCCTAATCAGAGAGGGAAGATCTGTTAAACGCCCCGCAATCGAAGGAGGTTTCCAGCCCTAGTTGAAGATTACTGCCTGCTTGTCTTTGCAGCATACGAATAGACGCATGCTCAAGTCTAATTTTTTGCACGAAATCTCGCAAACCACTTTCTAATTGTTCCATAGTTTATTCTTTTTCCACTCCAAGACAACCCAATCGCATCATCCATAGCTTTAGGTGCGTTTGTTTCAGTTTAAAACAGAATTAAAATGCAGGGATCAAAATGACATCGATCTCTTTGTACTTTGGTTTATACTAAAGAACAGCTTGTAGGTAACTGAAACTTATAGCGCATAAATATCAATGTCAAAGTTATCTACCTTGCAAAGAAACACAGGGAATTTATTTCCGCACCTAATACAAATGGAGCCGTATAAGAAACTGATTTTAATTCTACTCTCTGCACTCTCACGACTGTTAACAACGTAGTGTGACGAAAGAATCGATATATAGCAGAGTTTGTTGTAAAGTTGTATGATAATCATCGCTTAGTCTTTGTTGGTGGGTCGAGGGTCCTATTGAGTTTAAATTTGGAGGACATTTACGGATTGATGGATTCAAGAAATTCCAAACCTACATTCCAAACATGGGTTTTCTGCTCTCTATTCCAAATTTATTTCGATGTTTTGTTAACCTAAGCAAGAAATAGCGGAAAGCGTAGTGTTTTCATTATCGTTTCTTTTGATTTTAATTAGGTCTGAGTAAGTAATTAAAGGACCTCGTACTTTCGTCAAATTCGTTTCGGCTTGTGGGCATGGATGCTTGTGCAACCTCCATATATTTGGAACTCTATACCGAGTAAGTTAAGCAAAAGCTTACACCAAATAATGTACAGCATCTTGTTAAAAGGGGGACCGGGGCGTATTCTGATCACTATGGGCCTTTTATTGGTTCATTACCGTCAAGTAGAACTGCGTCCACCTAGGCTGCGTTTCTTCTCATAATTTTGGAAATGCTACTTCTTTATGAAGAAGACTTTTAAGAAGAGTTTTTTTTTATATTTACATTTTAAAAGCCGACCAAAAATTAGTTAAAAAAAATAATAAAAAGTTTTCATTTCCATATTTTATATCTTCACTGTACACTTGGCAAAATATTTTTGCTTTCATTATTATTATTACAAAGATTAGTTTTAAATAATCATCGGTTTATATAGCTATTAAGATTTTTTTTTTTTTTGGTTATTCCTTCTATGCTTATTTTCACTCTCTTACTTGAGCAACAATAAAGGCAGAAAAATTAATTTTTTTTTTTTTCATATCTAGGGCAAATTATTTTCTCATATTTTTATCTTTATTCGGTTTTTTAAGTTATTTACATTTAAAGTTTTCCCGCTAAATGATGAATAAATACAGAGTAATGGAGGCTAGTATTGGCTTTAACATGCTTCAGTGAAACCAATAAATTCCATTAAGCATTTCCTCAATCATAGCAAAAAGTTTACGTTATGCAAACTTTCACATAAATATAGGGATAACCATGCGTAAAGAAAAATCCCTGACTAAAAAAATAAGAAAATAAATACCGTTTGGATGAATAAAATGAGAAGGCATGCCGCATTAATTCTTCAGAATAAAAAAAAAAATATATATATATATATATATGTAAAATAAAATGTTTAAATCTCAACTAAAAAGGCCGGTTAAAGCGCGGAGAGCAGAGATAAAAATTTATTTAAAGGAAATAGAAAATTGAAAAGTTTTTTTTGTTGTTGTATTCAAATTTACTTACGATCACATTGTTTTAAGCAAAATTTATCCTTATCGCTTATTTTACTTTTCGCGTTTCTCATTACGCGCACAAAATGTTGGGCTCTTTGAATATGAACATCGGTTTTCGATTTACGCGACACAAACCATTGTATCAATGTAGCAATAACCGTGAACTTTGTAATTTTCCGTATGAAACCCGAAGGTCCGCCAGCTTGACCGGAACCACGTGACTCGTCCACCATTTTCTTTCCACGCAATTTCAAAGAATCACAAGCATCCGAGATGTATGCAACTATACAAATGTACGCGAAATGGGAATAAAAGTTAGTAAAGTAGCGTATCGTATAGTAATTCCAATAACGAATTTGAAGCATTAGCTTACTTACGGGTATCCTTATTCGATATTTCTACTCGGAGAATATTTTTGCGCATTATCGCGTTCACTACGTACGTAGCGCGTGTTGAATAGCGTTCGAAGAGACTATTTTCAAAGGTGTACATTTTTTTGACCAATTCAAAGTATGCCTTAAAAGCGGTACGTTTTAGATAACTATTTTTGATCGACGGTTCGTTTTCCATCTGTTAAGGTTTAGGTAAAGAAAGGGCGAAATAGTTATTTAAATAAACTTTAATATGATTCTTTAGAGGAGGAAAAGAGAAAAGACAATTTTTTTTAATTTAATAAGCGATCTGCCGACGGATAGCCGAACATAATTTTTTTAGATCCCACAGACTTTTTGCATGATCGCAAAGGGTCCTTTTGTTTGCTCCGAATGTATTATGGCGGAGCACTTTCGCTTAATTGAGGGGAGCTGAATAGCCGATAAAGGAAAGCCTTGAACGGATCGCACAATAAAGCGCCTCTTGATCGAATAATAATACAAAGAACGTTCTGTCAATCGGCGAGATTTTGTTGAAATTTCACCGTGTGAATACCTTTCGTCGATCGTGAAAATTTCGGGTCGAATTCTGAACACGATCATGTATAACTTAGAGAAATGTTAAATCTCTGCTTGATTATAAAACCCGTCTTTTTGTTGACATATTTGGTGTAAAGGTAGACTTTTGCTCGATATTGTTTCGACGAGAAAAAAACAGGCCCCAGAAAAGAAAATATAGCAGCAGGAGAGATATGTCGAGCAGTATTAATTCTTTAAGCACTCTTTGGGGGAAGAGAAGTAAGAAAATAAAACAAGAGAATATTTTACCACTATTTCTGAAACAGATTGAACTTGAACTGAAAGCAAAAGTCAAGCTTTTTTTATAAGCCAAGAAGCGCCACAAGATCTTCGAGGTCTTTAAGATCTGTAAAAACCCGGCTACCAAAACCAAGTAGATTTTTTTTCCTCATTCGCTCATTGATTGTAAAGAGAGAAAATTTCAACTTGCTACGGACACGGAGAGCTCTAAGTCTTAACGTTTGTTATTGCGGTGTCCATATAATTTTCCTGGAATATTTGATAGAAAGACAATTTCATTATGAAGAAATTGATCAAATATTGTTCTGAATTATGGATCGAAAACGGCCAGACTCATCTTTAAAGGCTGTTCTATTTTTGGATATCATCCGAAGAAGGGAAGCATTGTTCAGCAAGGCCTTAAGGCGGAACAAGTTACCGATTGAAAAAAGTGCTAAATAGAAGGAGGCTTCTTTGGTGAATCTTAGCTCAGTGTTCTTTATTATGAATTTTGTAGGATTATCCTGTTTCTGAGTCGTTCCTATTCTTGTTAACAAAAAATCAATTAAATGAAGTTTTTACATGTTTTTCTTGTATTTAATATTGTTTTTTACTGAACCATCCTTTCAAACCGCCGCCTTCACGATTCTTATTTTTAATGTCTAATAGTAGAGTAAAAGGATGCATAGCAGTTGATGTCTTGGTCGACTATGTTTTTACAAACAAAATGAAAACAGTTAGGCCTCTCTAGAATGGTTTCGTGCTGATAGATTAAATGCTTTAAAAATAAGAATCACGTTGAGTAACCATTGACGAGAGAGTGTAAAGAAAGGTGTTACTCACATATAGTGCTATTAACGTTTTGAAACAATCGCAGAAAGAAGAAAAAAGTGCATTTTCAATTAAATAAATCTTTCTTTAAAACACTTTCGATTAGTTATGCACATAATAAAAAAGTGAAAAAATGCCAGGAAAAAAATTATTTGAAAACAAAAATCAGTCCGTACTGCGTTCTGACAAGCGAATGTTTTTGTTGCTTTATTAATAAATGCATAAATGCATACTTCCGTTACACTGCAGTATTAGCAGTCAATAGTACAAAATCGAAAATTTATAAAATAACAACATTTCAGAAAGCAAGGACAACAAAAAAAAAAGAAGAGGAAAATAAGCAAAAATTTTTAAAACAATGGATGCGTTACCAACCCGTTTAAATGCCAATACAGACATTTTTAATTTGTTGCTTAACAGTCGGGTCCATTGTATGGCACCAATATTTGCTGGTTGATGTTTACCTATCGGCGGATTTTTTTTATTGTTCTAAAGCGAGAGCACATAATGAAAAAAAAAAATGATGTGAAATGAAAATTAAATTAAATATAAAATATTTTTGAATTTTTGTTATGCTTCATTTGCTCACAATGTATTCGTATTCCACGTTATTGATTTCGCTAACAAAATATCTCAATAAATTGTCGTGCTTAGTTGACATGAATTCTTTTAACGCCTCACGGGTGTCCATACGGTTAATATCGCGTAATAACTCTAAGCCCAATTCCGATGATCTCAACATCGTAATGCATCTTTCAATAACACCCATAGCTTCACTCTCCAAGCTATCCAAACGTCGATTAAATGTGTCTAATGTGTACTCCCAATTCTCCCAATTGCTTGGAAGGAATACGTCATAATCAATACTTGTTAGCATATCGTCCAAAAGTCGATAAACTTTACGCATAAGATCGTCAACCATAGCTGGCGATGTAATAATAGATTTTAAGCGAGTACCAAACAAATTTTCATACTGTATAAAGACGCCGCCGATAGTTGCAATATCACGACTTATACGTGAAATATGATCGACTTCATTAAATAAGGCGTTACGATCGAATTCCCAACGTGAACCGACACCAGATTCTTCAATATGCTTGCGACTCATTAGGTAAGCGGTTTTCCAGCAACGTAGTAAATTTTCGGAACTTTTCGCCGTATCATATGTAAATTTTGCCGAATAACTGGAAAAAGAGAAAGTCTCTCATAAGTATTTGTAGGCTTAACAAGCAGTATTTTTTTTTATATACCGAAATATTTTGTCAAAGGCAATGATTTTTTTAATCTTTTCGGTAAAGACATTAGATATCTGACATAGTAGAATTTGCATTTTGTCATCATGACAATAATAACTTGACATGGTCCATATATGGCGTAAGCCTACCATTACATTGGGAATTAATAAAGTCGACATCTTAAAACTCTCATTAGTACGGATTTTCTGTATGCACACAGTATTTGAAAAGAAAAGAAAAATAAGTTGTCAATAGTTAGTGGAATGATTATTGATTACCTCGAGATAATCAGTTACGGTTGCTACATAATCTGCATTCTCTTTGGCCAAATGGTAACGAGCTTCAGCCTTTTCAATAACTTCATTCCAATGCATAAGAGATTTAGATTTTTTCTGTTTTAGATAACCTAAAAGAAGTCAAAGCCTCGTTTAGAATTGGGGTTGAGTAATATACGTACTTTATATCTGTGCTGTGTGTGACTGTGAGAATCCACTCACTCTACATGCCGATAAAATAACGTCTGTATTTGAAAAAATATATTTTGTACGATTTTGTAGCACTGTGCGTATCGAAACTCCTAAATACATTTGCCTCCTTCTCAACTAGAGAAGGATTTATAA
Organism: Glossina morsitans morsitans; assembly: GCA_001077435.1. Classification (NCBI taxonomy): domain Eukaryota; kingdom Metazoa; phylum Arthropoda; class Insecta; order Diptera; family Glossinidae; genus Glossina; species Glossina morsitans. The sequence continues at coordinate 58,287 of CCAG010022515.1, forward strand.
TTAGAGAGTTTTGATAAGTGTAGTCGGGCCCATATAAGTACACTACAAGCTTTCCTTTACTTCAATTTGCTTCTTTTATATATAAGAACATGTGAATGGCCAGGCACTCCGAAGATGTCCTCTATACGTTCAAGCATGTTGGTGATCAGAGGTGACTATAAGCAGAGAGGGGTTGAACGAAGGAGCACTTTTGTGTACGCTCGACTTGAAAGTGGAAACATTAAGTACAATGAGAAAGACGTTCGGTGGTAGATGGTTCCAAAGAAGGACAGTGCGGCTAAAGAACAAGTTGTGGTAGTAAAGCGCCCGGTATGCAGGCAATTCCAGGTGGGGAAAGATGAGAAAGCTGCGTGGTCCTTTAGTGTATTGGATTAGTAGAGTATTATCCTGGATATAAGTATCCCTAAGCACTACATAGCCCACAATGCGCCAATGTTCAAAGGTGTCGACAGATTTAGAGGCATTCGCAGGCGCTGAGGAGCACCTTAGTATTTCGCTATATGCGGTCGGAAGCGTCCAAGCAAGTTTCGAAAGCTCCCGCCGTAGGCATTATAGTCTAGTTTTAGTGGGATACGAAATGTTTCTTTGCTTCGCTTTAAAAAACTTAAGCCCCTGACTGTATATTTCGACACTTCAAATATATGTTCCGCTCAACGAATGTCATTTTGTATTCTCATGCCTAGCCGTTTCTTCTACATTGACACTGTTCAAGAAGGAGGGTCGTTCGTCACTTCCTCTACACGTTAAGAGATAGCACTGTGTCTTGGTGGCATTAAAGTTTACTCTATTAGCCCGACTCCATTCTGTTATTTTTATGACCAGTTAGTGTCCAGTTAGTGTCCAGTTAGTGTCCACACATTTTGCAGCATTTGTTAGTGTATATTTTTGTGCCGCTGCGTCTCTTGATGAAAAAGTATAAGTGACCCAAGGTGCTGTCATCAACTCAATTGCACAAGAAACTTCCTATGTCACACGTATAAGGTCATTGATGAATACAAGGAGTGAAAAGGAAGAACAAAGCTTTGTGGCACACCCTACAGCTGCGAGAGTGGAAAAAATTCTAACCCGAGTTACAGTTTGCAAGTCGTAATCGGTACATTAAGAGGTGGACAGGTATGAGCATCGACTCTGTTCAATTTCCAGTGTATACTTGCATGTGTTATAGAATTGTCTAATTCCTTGTTGTGGTTTTGACGGCACATGGCGCTTACAGAGCTTCGTTAAATACTCCTACCATTTGATATATGCTACAAGTTATCGAAATTTTCGATGACCTATGTGTTGATATTTTCATGATTGCAGTGTCACTTTATATGTTGTTACAATCTGAAAGTGTCTACGATGAGTATAAGGAAATATTGCAGCTCGTCTGGCTCAAAATTATGTTTACATTCTTATCAAAACAGGTTCACACACTTCTACTGCTTGTATCGAAATTTATAAAGTTGAATAATCAGTAAAAATAAAGATAAGTGGCGCCTACCCATTAAATTAAGGAATGGTAGACTCACCCACTAGAGTTGTTACAAATTCTGATTTTAATTGTTCCAATATCGTATTTAATTCCAATTCTCGGTAATGCCATAAACGATACTCCGCCATAGGAGTAAACTCATCTAAAGGCTATGTTAGAGATTTCTCATATTTTATTTTGGTAAACGTCCATTAAAAGGTTTTCGATTTACCTTCTCTTGAAGTAGTTTTAAACGACCCTCAATGTATAGAACCCATCCATGAAGGACATCTTCAAGCTGCGCTAGCTTATAAGTGGGAATCATGTGCGGCCTTTTCGTGTCGATTGGTATGCGAACTTTTGATTCTTCATATTCGACATCTTCTTGTCCTTCAGCCACATAAGACGTGGGTAAATTGAAAGCCCATACCATATGTTCCATAGTCCATTTCACTTCTAATTCGAAATCGCATAAATTCTTATTCAATCCCTCCTGCAAAGGAGGTAACTTTTCGGTAACTTTTTCGCTATCACGACGTTGCTGCTCAATTTTTTCATGTGTCTCTCGCAATAATTTGTCCCAACGCTCCGCAATAGTCAGACGTATTTCCAGTTTTTCATCTTTAGGATAAAAGAATGGAAACAAATTTTTTTTTCTAATATTCGATTAGTTTCTTCACAAATCTTTTTTCTCCTTTCTTAGCTGCGGCAAATGTCTTTAAATTTCATATATCGCGGAAAAATTTTTTAATTAATTATACCTTCTTCGTCCGATGACAACCTTTTACTCTCGGCAATTAATGCTTTCATTACTGCTTCCTCTTCGACGTCTTCTTCGTCATCTACCATACTTTCTCCCATGGCCTCTTTTTGAGATTTCCTTTCTTCTTTTATCTTAGACAAAGTTTTTCTTTTTTTGGCCTCTTTTTCCAATTTTCTTAAGATATAAATCAATTATTTATTTACTATATAACTAAGATTCTTTTAAGAAACATTATCATCAAGTAAGAGTAACGCTAAAGAACATAGAAGCTGTGTTTATACATAGAAACAAAATGAAATAAATAAATTTTTAATGGCCAACAAAGAGTGCAACACAATATGCCTACAATAAAAATTACAAAATTAAATGAATTAAATGACTGAGCTTAACTTTATCCAGCACTTCAACTGATCGAATGACTGCCAGTCGTTGCTTGGAAGTATGGTATATACCTCTGTCCCCCGCTCTCTCTCTGTTTCTCTCCCTCACTCTCTCTCTCTTTTTCCTACTTTGCCTCTCTCTCCTCTCTGTCACTGTGTCTCTTTCTTGCAACCCTAGTTAGGAGGCTCTAGTTGGGGACATTAGCGTGTAGTCATTAACAATTGTGTTTCCTAAGCAGGAATTATATCACGACAGGATGATAGGATATGTTTCTAGGTTAGTCGTAGCAAAAGGTGCAAGTCCTTCTTTTAAAGCCTTGTTTATTTCACTCTTCATTGTATATAGAAAACTTTGGCTAATGTGTTCTCCGGTTTCCGTCCGATAAAATGCGTTTTCCAAAGACATTTTAAAGTTAACATTTGTCTCTTTGCGATTATGAAAAAATGGGGATAGAGCCTATCTGCGTCAATAGGTGTTTATGGCTTTAATAACATTCATCCCGGTTGCGTTTTTTTTCGGCACTATTTACTCTCCTACTATTATTTTATACTCCGCTTCTCGTGTTAAGAAGTGTATACATATTTACCCTCCTCTTCATCTGAAAAGCCTTGGACCTATGGTTGTGACTTTACGAAGTCTTAGGCCATTCTTGGCTTGACAAATAAAATCGATTTTCGTCGGCGCGGAACTCATAGACCCCAAAAACCGTCCGCATTTTTGAGAATAGGTTTGGATGAACTTGATCGTTCTTCAGGATATGGTTTATGGCCAATGATTATCCCTCGACATTCCCGATATAGTTAAGTACATAGATAGTCTCAAGCTTTTCTATAAAACGTCTTGTCAAGTGATTTCATGAATATTCAGTCTCCGTATCAGACACCTCCCCGGTCCGTAATGACACAGAAACCTTCTTACGAATTCTTCACTTATAGAAACATTCCAGCGATGGCATATCATTTTCTGTCACTTCATTTTGTTAAAAAATACGAATAATTTTCAAACTTTATTAAAGCGTACACCGGTGGAAAATTAAGTAATAGATGCTGACAAGTTGGAAAGATAAGAGAAATTGAAACAAATGCTATGGCATCATAACCTCTAAACATTGAAATGAAAATGAGACGTCTCCGTGACAATAACTTGCGTTAAACGGCTTCCTTTCCGACACTTTTTTTAGTTAAACCGTAGCTGTTAAGTCAAGTCTAAATTTAACCTTGTGTTGAAGAAAGCCTTTTTTTACTAGCTTTCATTTCTTTCTGCTTTTTACGCCCTCTTTGTTGTTCACAGTCTTGTTTTAATAACCATAAAGTAACTTTGTAATGAATGAAAAAACAATTTTTAATTTTTTTTTTAAGATTTTGTTGTTTTCACCGAAAAACAAGCAATTTTCGTACCAAATAAAAAAAAAAAAAAATCCGATTAAAAATAACTGAATGAATTTATACAATTTAATGTGAAAAGAAAAAAGAGGAGATATAGAAAGAAGAGCCGATATAGAAGGCAAAGAGAAAAAGTCTCTTATCGCTTGGTTTAAAATTTATGGTAAAACGAAAAACCGAAAAAAACGAGGAGTGAACGATGCATAGCTCTTTGTTGAATACGATATTAAAAAGTGATTGCCACAGAAGAGATAGGTTAGGAGGGAAAGGGTTAGTATGAGGTACAGGACGAAGAGGGAAAGTTATGATTGCAAAGTCTATATATTGTACAAATAAATTTACATACATACAAATGTTTATACCGTTGGCAGTATTTGTTTAAAACACGATGCTAAAGCAATGATAAAAGACGGGAAAAATTAAAGAGAAAACAACGAAAATTTTTTAAAAGAATAACAAAAAAAAAAAACAATGAAAAAGAAAAACCGGCAATAAAAACAGAAAAGCATTTAATAAATGAAGAAACACAAAAAGCCAATGATGGTCAACAAAAAGAGAAGAAAAAAAAAAGTCAACAAATCCAAAACGGATCAGAACAAAAGCTTTACAAAGACAACAAAAAAAGGAATTGAAATTTCATTTTAAATACTTTTTTTGCTTAAGTGCCTTTAAACGAAATTCCGATGGTTTCGATAATTCTAAAAGGCCAGGACCAGAATCTTTAATTTCAGTGGAAACGCTAACGTCAGCATGTGGGCCCTCATAGCCTTCCATTCGTTTCTGTTCCATCAGTTTTGGTTCTCGAAATTGAAACCGTATTGCTGGCTTAAAAATCTGCAAAAAAAAAAAAACACAAGTGAGCAACATATACGCAGAACGCCTTAATAAGTTCGCAATCGCAATTTTTTGACACGGAAACCATCCCCGCCAGTGCATCTTAATAGTTGAAAATTGTTTGTGCAGAAAAGAGTTTACTCTTAAATTTTAAATCTTTTTTTTTATAACGGCATTTTAATTAAGTAACTCTATCTTGACAATGATAGACAAATGAACAAAGAGATATATATCGTTGTCAAGAGTACGATTTTTTTGTATCCAGCCCCGAAAAATGGGGTCATATTTACTTTGTTAACATATAAACGGAAGCTTCAGAAATCCTATAAAGAATCTATGCATTCTTGCTCGTTATTAAATTCGGAATCAATTTAAGTATGTCTCTCTCTCTTCTTCAATTTCTTGGTCGCAAAAATGTTAATATCGGTTTAGAATTTGACAGATGTAATACAAGCTAATATTGGTATTGCAAGTGAGCCAAATCGTCGAAAAGACACGCCCAAAACCAACTAAGAATACTTTTGTTTTCTATGTTACACTCTCTACTCGTCGACTACAACAGATGAAGAGGAAACAATCAACCACGTCCACCCGAAATTATTGCGCATTCAAATTTAATGTGTCTCTTCTTTTTACCGATTAAAATAAGGATGATGGGTATTAAAGATTCGTAAACAGCCGAGTGCAATTTTATTGCTTGTTTCTAAAGTAAACCGTTTCTCCTCAAGACTTATTTGAATTTACAAAACTCTCTACTTAATCATCTACAACCTACTATGGATCGATCTCAGTAATTTATCATGGTAGAAAACGCCTATTCCAGCTTCTGATTTTTCCAAGCATTTTTGAATTGTTCAACGATATTTCTAGACATTGGTTTAAGAAGCTAGAGTCGTCGGTTGAGGTTTACTGGTTTGGACTGTATTGCATTGCGTTCGAGCCGCATCTCCGAACCGTCTACACCCACCACCATCTTAATCTTAAGACAAACAAAAAAAAATGGAAATTCTTCTAATTTGTGTTCTTTATACCGTGGGATTGTTTATAGAGAGCAGGAGAAAATTTTTTATCGCTGGATTTTTTGTGTTCTAGAAGTAACGTGGACACTCTTCGATTCTTTTACGTTGAAAAGAAGAGGTGGGCTCAGTTTATACGGTAGAAGGATGTTTCCCTCAGCCGTTACAAAGGCGGACATGCTCAGATCGGTTCCCAACTTTATTCTGGCCAAGAAGAGCCCTCAAATTTCCATGTGGGACTTGCAAAAGTTTGGACAAACTTGGATCGAAAAAAGAAGACTCATCGGTTTTATAGTGAAAAGTAAAGCGGACTTGCATGCGGACACATGAAACAAGTTGAAAGACAACCAAAACATGTCAGTCAGGTTAGTTGGCCAATCGATCTTATTTCCACTGTGGTTTTAAAATCTTTTTACGGTCGTTTTCTAATTCAACATTTAGTCATAGACCAGGAGAAAAGAATAATGTCAGTATTAGCTTTTTAACGCACACATTGTGACCAAAGTGAGATAAACGAACGGATGGACTTGGTTACTACGGATCCGCACTTTAGGTACATTTACAACTGTACTTTTCGACATGGGTTGCTATCTAAATTAAAACCTCGATTCTGTACGACAATACGTCATAAGCATCTCCCATTCTCGCTACGTGGTAAATAAATTAAATCGCTAGATAGCTTTAAATGATTTTTGCTCGAAATTATTTTCCTCTACAATACATTTAGAGAAGTAATTTTCAAGCTTAACTAATTCACTAATTCACTTCGTCCCCTAATATTGGGTTTGTTGTGGTCTGTTAAATAAATTGTTTGCGGAGCCCTTAACAACAAAATAATTTTACAGTAAATTTGTAACTTTAATTAAAACATGTTTAAATAAGCAACAAACCGCTAATATTTTGGGGAAAGTTAAGAAGAGGGAAGACAATAACTGCAAGAAGAAGCTGAAGTTGTAATGAATCTTAAATGTTGTTTACATTTTCATACCCACCACCGTGTAACAAATAGATATTAATTTTTGTTATATTGTTTGTTACATTTAGAATTGTGTTCAGTCGAATGAATGATAAACTTTTTTACACTTTTTTTTTGATTACGTTAAGGTTATTAGATGGCCTTGTAATCAATCGTTCGTTGCTTCGTTCAGTGTATCTCTGCTCTTGATTAATCGATAAGCGGATGAGAATATTTTGCAATCATTCAGAAATCTTATCAGCCCATCTTGAAAGGCCTCGAAACGAAATAAACTTTTCATAAGGTTTTCATGACAAAATTATGGCTCATAGAGTGAAGGTCCATTTAAAATTTAAACCAATACTTACTAGATTCACTTAAAAAAAAGATGTATATGCTTAGAAACGCTAGCACTAAGTAGACAATGGCGGGGCGTTTCTTAACTAAAAAAATGATATCGTTTCTGTTTACCTGATCCAAACTTACGCCGACCGTTTTTAGCATAGAACCGCGCACTGTACCCAAGAGGAAACGCTTTGGCATTTCGGCAAAACATTCATTGATATCCGAGTAGAATGCTGCTCGATAAATACGAACGTGATTATCTTTTCATATTCACGTTTTGAACATTTCACACACTTACGTATTCCATTAATATCTTTACGTATAAAATAAACAAATTTTGTAGTTGGATCCACGCCAGCCATATTCATATCACCAAAGTGACAATGTACTAGAGGAGTCTTAACAAACGCTGGTACAATTTTCTATAAAAGTAGGTTCATAAAATCACGTAAATTAGATATAATCTTCAGTTTTCCCTACATCGTTTTCCCGTAGCCCGTTTTTTATTATACACCTTTTTGTTCTGGTCTACACCATACGAATTTGTAATACTTTATATCACTTGGAAGTTGGTTGTTAAAGTTAAAGTGGATTTTTTCGCACAAGGTGGTGAGGACTCATCTATTATTATACGCAAAACGGTTTTGAAACGAGCTAAGCTCCGCTGTCTTTCTGTCCGCTCGATGTCTGTCCACGTATTTTTGTGTTTAACTTATAGGTCGCAATATTTGAGATTTACTGATGAAATTTGGTACACCGACGTGTTATAGTCCAAAAACGAACGCTATTGAAAATAGTTTACATTGGTACGCTTTATCGACTACTTTCCATGTTTTGAAAAATCGTGATATGTATAACTATTTTGAGCGAAGTAGTGTAGGGCAATTTATTGGTGGACAGTGGCCCGTTATAATGTTTTCACTTGTTATTTGTGAATATATGGGAAGGTAATAGTCCCTGGCTACCAAGGTGCATCATTCGAATTTATCGTTGATGGAAAGCTTTACAAGTTCACTCGCTCTCCAGTTGTCACAATCACTTTTTTGTCTTCACTTCGCATTCCTTTTTTCCTATACGCCGATTTTGTTCGAGCTATACCTTCGCTGCGTTTAAGTCTATATTAACTTCGAAATATTCCGATTGTTTCCTTTTTTTGTTTTGCCGAAATATTTGTCCGATATAGGAAAGCAAATTAAGAATTGAGAGTTTTCACGAAGATTGGTGATAAAAATACATATTGAGAAAATAAAGGCACAAGGAGTTTATGCTTCGAAGCTTGTATCTTTCGGAAAGGAAGAACGCGCCTAAAACTCAAAGGAGAAGATGTACGAAGAGGGGGATGCAAGCAAAGTTACCTATTACTGGCGAAAAAGTCTCCGATTTGTAGCCGAAAGTTTGTTGTGGAAATTATAATCTCCATTAAAAATCTCAATTGTTTTCATGGGGGGATTAGGGAGCTTAGAGCTATGAAGTGAACTGACTCGAATCAATTACGAAAGCTTAAGTTATTAATTAAAGATGATTCAATTGAACTATTGAGTTTATCCGTTTATGCAACGGAATTATCCGAAGAAAAAAAAAATCTGTTCCCATTCTAGCGGTTCTTCTGCATAACTCTAATTGCGTTGCACACATTTTGCATAAACAAACGCCATAAAAATGATATATTTTTAATAAGCAAAGACCGTCAAATGGATCTACTTCTTAGCAAATTCCTATTACCGCATTAAAAATTTACTTATAGGAATAAATCTAGTATCAATTTGTTCCCATCATTCTCGTCAGATTGTGTTTGAATAGAACGTATTATGAAAATTGAAAAACTTTTGGTTTTAGAGCAGGTTAAGTCTTAAATTTCACCAGGCAACGAATACGAAGATTATTTTTTATGTTTCATGCACCTTGTCTACAGCAGGTTTTAGTGGTGAGTAACAGCTACCTTCCACCTACGTACCCGTTCACATGTTTCGCATGCTTAATAATAATTAAGATTTAGTTAATACATATTTACTCACCTTAACTTCTCTATAGGTTGGTGGAGATTCAGGTGAAGGAATTGTCTTCCGTTTCTTTTTTACAGCCCCTTTTTTGGCGACCACTAGCAGAAGAAATTTCAAAAATTAAATAAAAGGTTTTTCCAAATATCCGCACGCTTACACACTTAACTGAATGAAATAAATAAATTTATTTTGACTGTCAACGTTATTTACACTAAAATATGGCGGAAATGTTTGCAAATGAGTTTGAAATTGTAATAAAATTGTGTTGTTGTTGTATATGTGTGTTAAAGTGAAGCTTTCGAAATATACGTAAATAAGATGAAGTGCTAACGACTTGCACAGTATAATCTTGGGGGTCTTTCCATATTGTAAATATGTAAACTGTGTGTGTGTGCGTGCGTGTGTGCGTGTGTATGTCTGTTTGTTAATCACAATGTAATAATAGTAAGTCAGACAACAAGATGAGAAGTAATTTATATTAAAATTAAAAAGGCTCTACCACCAATGTCTGTTTCAGTCTTTCAATCTCGTTCCCTTTCTTTCGTCTTTCTTTCGCTTTCTTAAGGCGTATGATTGAAGAAAACAAAAAAATTCTCGTTGTATTAGTAAACTCAACTCACCAACCAATCAAGCTTTATAATGAAAATGCTAAAAAGCCTAGAAAAGCAACCTAAACGAAAAGATGAACGAAAATGAACCTAAAGTGTTAATAGAAAAAGTTTCCTTATAAGTAAGAATTAATGTCTTTCTCCTCTTTTTCTTTGTTATGTCGAGAAAAAAAAAGGAAAAGCAAAAAATGAAAACAGAGGAAGAAAGAAATCAACACAGCAATTGCGTGCCACGAAAGATAAGACTGAACTCGACGTCAACGAATAGTTGTACTGTCCCAGCTTTAGAAGCGGCAGAAGAACCCAAACCATGCTGACATGTAGTTTTTTTTTCCATCACGCTCAACTCTTTCGTTTACTTTCGAAAATGATGGTGTGCATGATGAATCTTGACATAAAATTCCATTTAAATGCAACTAAAACTGAAACTAAAATTAAAGCAGTTTTTGATAATTCCCATTAACGCATGAAATGTACATTTCTGCACGCAAACAGGCGCACGAACATGACATGAACGTACTGCCTATTCCCCTTAAATGTAATCAGTAAAAATTTTCTTAATTTTTTTCCGGGCAGACCAAAATTTTTTTATATTCTTTTTTAATATCATCATTGTAATACGAAGTTGTAATAGTGTTTGGCTTGTAGGTTGGCCTATCCGAAAGCCTAAAAAATATTGAGCTGGAAGAATGCTGCTAACATGAATTAGTTACATAAATAACGGTTGAGTGAATAGGTAGACAGGTACCGTACGAACACACCACAAAAAAATCTATATGCAATCAGACGCTACATGAGTAGGTATAACAAATGATTTTTCACAACATATTAAAGAATGAATTATTTCACGCGATGGAGAGGGACCGCATAAAAAGTCTGCCTTAGAATATATGCCCAAGGTTTAAGAATTAGTCAGAAAGTATTTTCCAAAAAAACAAATGGTTGAATTTCTCTCTTTCTTTCTCTGTCCCCCTCTTTTTATCTTTGTCTATCTCTTTCTCTTTCTTTCCCTCTCTCCTCTATCCATCTTTATACACAAAACAAACTGAAACGAAATAAGTCGCAATAAACCAATCGTGTAAATAAAACACGCATAAAAAAAACTGCATCAAACCAAGTTTACGCATATGTACTTACTGCCTAATTGAATTAATTCCTTTCCCTTTTTATCGTTTTGACTAAGCAGAGGTGAAACTCGAAGGTATATAAAAACACATATTATTCATGTCATTGAGAAAAAACGGCAACTGCTTAGAAGGAAGTAGAAGAACTATTTGTCGATTGGTCCGGCAACTAAATGTAGATTGAGTTGGGTGGCCACCCACAAGTCGAAAAGATCATGAGAAAGAGGGCATTCCATCTGAGCGCAGCATTAACTAAGCCGATTTAGTACCATTCGATTCCAGCATTAACTAAATTCTACTTTAGTAAACACATACGTTTAGTAATCCATAAACCAGCTAAACTCACCAAACATACTTGATGGCTTGAATGTTGCATTTTGTTATTCCTATCAACGTCTCATGTATCTCTGGTCCTATAGAAGATTTTCTTCTTTTCTACCTTAACGTCGTTTAAGTGGCTTTTCATAAGCGAAATGTGTTATTAGCTTAGTACTGCTCGCTTAGTAACACTTCATAGGATATTCAAACAGTTGTTAATTTTATATGACGTAAAATTAGTGATTTGCCAAGAATTAATGTATCCATTAATCTCTATTGCATATTCCTTCTTTGACATCAAACTTGCTTAGAAGCCCCTTTAAGCCCACAACTTCAACCACACATTAATTCTTAAAATTTGTAAACCAGCTAAATAAAGCATTCTCTAGGTCAGAGCTGGAGAAAAATGTCGTCCGCTTAATGTTCGCTGGAAAAGATCTTTGCCTCTTGCATTGAAACTATCTAAAGACTATGTCTAGATCTTGAAGTAAGGAACATGTCGTCCCTTAAGTTTTTTAACACTCGGACGAGTTTTCGCAGTACACGTTTTCAATTATTCAATAAAAGCACTGAATGCCTTACATCATATTTCATGAATCATCGTCAGATAAATTTCGAAATCTAATGAGTTTAATTTAATGCCGACAAAAAATTAATTCAAATAATGAAAATATTTATGCACTAATACACATAAATAGTAATCGCAAACATATCTATCTATACGTTACGCGTCGTATTAATGAGATTCTTAAATATTTATGAAGAAAGAACTTCGCAATTAAAGAAAATCATGGAAAACATTCTGTGCAACATTAATCATTACCCAGCCGACTCCGTTAGATAGCAGCACAGAAAACAATGGCCATGCGACGGTTCGAATGTATACGTTGCCGAAAACAGTCAAAAGTTGTTTAGAGAGAGAGAGAGAGAGAGAGAGAGAGAGGGAGAGAGCGAGAAAGGAGAAGAGAGATAACAACTGAAATATATTCTTCATATTAAAATGAAGAGAAAAAACACAAAAAGTTCAGTGAGATTTCTAGTTTTGCTGATAATTTAAAATGAAAACTTAAAAATGAATCTTTTTGTTATTTGCATACGTCTTTTACCATTTCCATCCTCTTCGTCGGTAGTTGCTTGCAAATAATGAAAATAAGTGTTACGAAGAAGAGATTTAAATGAAAAGAAGAAAAACTTTAAACTCTCTTACCATCACTTTTTTGTTCGCCTTCTTCTTTCTCTCCTTCTATAGCGCTCTCCGCATCAGTATCTTTGATTGATGGTTCTTCCTTGATTGATGTTATTTCGGCCGCAGATTGGGAAGCTTCTTCACCACCCTTTTTACGGCCCTTTTCGGCTGCTTTAAAGTAATCGAATAATGATAATTTCCTTTTTGTTCTTTTTTTTTTGTTTATTTTGTTTTTTTTTTTTTTAATTAATTTTTGGTTTTTCATACCTTTTTTTGCGGCGCCAGGAGGTGGTTTTTTTCCAGCAGCACCTTCTTTGCCTCCTGCTTTGGCGGCTCCTTTCGCACCCTTTTTACCTTTTTTTTCTATTTTTTCTGGTTTCGGTGGGCGGGGAACTGTTGAAAAAAAATTTTTTATTATTTGTTTTATTTATTTTTTTTATAAATTACAATTGAAGAACTAATATAATAAAATTGAAATTATAAAAGGGTAGAAATTTGTAAGTAAATTTATCATTAACCAAAAACCTGAAAAAGTCTTATTATAAATAAGGATAATGCAAGAATTCCGCATTCGTTCCGGTAACTTTACTAATGCTTATCGTTGTATATCGATAACTGAATTGAACAATGTAATCAAAGGGCATGTATTACGAGCTCTTCGCTTGGTGCCAAACTTTGATGGTACGCGCTTCCATCCTGCACTCATATAGCTTCATGGCCATAATGCCCTTATCTAGGCGTATATAAGCTTTGGCTTTTTTTTTGTTTTCTCTTTTTCTTTTATTTGTCAATTTATCAATTTTCAATTTCAACTTTTCAATTTTGTTTACTTGTATTTAATTTAATAGATTTTTTTATTTTCCGTTAAAGTACTTATACTAAAAGATTTCCATTTTAACTCCCAGATTACTTTGCACTTCACTTGTAGCAATTGTAACCGAGTCCGTTAAGTAAATAAATGTAAATAAATAAATAAAACGACCGTCACTCATAAGCAGGCCTTTAACACTTTCCAAAAATATAATATGGATTTTTTTTAAAGACGATATCTATATGTGAGTCCGGCGAATAATTTGCTGAAGTGTTATAAAGATTGACTCTATGATTTTCGTTTTACAAAGCAATTTTTAACTCGTATAAAAAACTTTTAATAATATTCGCCCTCAAGCAAGTCCCTACTGGATTATTTATGAAAAAATATGGGCGTTCTCCGACCTCTTAATGCTTTGAGACTTTTTGTTATGATGTTATCTGCGATGCACTTATAAGTTTGGTACCAGTTGCAAATCGATCACGTCGTTTGCAATGCTTTTCACCTCTTCCAGTTGCCAACTCTGCATTGTTTTGTTTCTTGACATTAAGGTTCGAATTTTTCAATTTCAATTTTGTACAGCCCTGCTCTGTTACATTTCATTGCTCTGTTTAATTTCCATAACATGGAACTGCAAAATCTCATATTTTTGTAATTCCGCGTTGATGTGTAGAAAACCTAGTCTTCACCTTGGAGATTAAGTTGGTATTGCATCAGTTTTCAAAAAATTGCTGTTAAAAGCAAGGAAAAAGGCTATAATCGGCCCCGACCCACCTTTAAATACGGACAAACAAGCTGAAGTCTATTTCAAATGCATCTGCTTTTTGCATATATCCGCACAAAATTAATGTAGTCTTGTCCCAAAAATGCTGTAAAGGGTATAAAAAATTGTATGCCAAGTCCCTCAAATAATTTTCGTAGGGACTACTATTTCCTTTGCAATGCTTTGAAATCGAAAGAGATTGAATCATTCGAAAAGCCTTCCTTCTATTCCTACATGGGGCGGCATTGAGGACGAGTTTTATGTTATACAACGCGATTTTTTCCAATGATTGCCCAGTTATGCGAGATGTTACGATCATCTAGTTATGTAATCTTGCACGCTACACTCACGCATGACATGTAAATTTAAAATTCGACGAACCTTTTGAAATTAATCTGCCAACGGACTATTGTCGGGATTTAATTGATTACACTTACGTAGACGCAGTTTGATATTACGAGAACCTTAAATAAGAAAAGTCCACGCAATGCCCTCGAAAATATAATTAATACTGTTTTTTAAGAAATTTTTTAATTATCTCTTCTATAAGAAACCTAACTGACTTTGAACGATTGTTATATTTTCTTTTTATATTTCACCCCAGGCAATTTTCCACATACGTATGGTCACGGTCGTTGCTAAGCACGATGGCAGGTAGGTTTGATTTGAAAGTGGAAATATTCAAAGCGACTATCAGATGACGAGATCGATCACTATTTGTGGAATCTATTCAATATTTTATTAGTCACTACGGATATGCCAGAATAAAACTCATTTATATCTGGCCGAAATTTCATTCCTTTCTTCCTTCATCAAAACGTTAAATTTCAATTTTTTTGGATTGAAAGGAAAGAATAAAAATTGTTCGGGTCGATGATCCCTTCTAAGCTGTATGCAAAGTGTACGTTTACTTTTTGAAATTGAGATGCCAAATTTCCAATTCACGTGTGTGTACGTAACCGAAGAACTTATGTTTGGGTGTGTATGCGTGACTACGTATGTTATCCAAAACGTGATGTGGTCACAGTTTTGTGTATTTGTCTTTGGTTGTAATTCCCAGCTATACATCGACCGTTGTTAACAACAGCCGAAAATTGTTGAGATCCAAAAAGGTGCGTTAGTGACTGAAGTGAACTAATATACGAAACGAAAAGAAAAAAAAAAATTTTGTTATTCTACTACGACTACTGCATCGGGTTGCTGTCTACCTCTTCACCACATGCATTGTCAATGCAATGCAGGCGTTGAAAAGACACCGCCACCTAAGAGTAAACATTTTTTCTAAGTGAGGTTGGTAGGTGTGTGGCATGCCGCATACATAATGGGTTAAATAATTTCCTGTTGGTTCGCGCTTCTCGCTATGATGCTAATGATGAAGTGGCACTGGCAAGCTTAAAAATTTAGAGCAAAACCAACAACTCGTACAAGTTTACTGCTATTGCCTGCTACCATTTTCGATGCCTTGCAGATGGATAGACTGAGTTGTGTTCCTCCTTTGAGATGGCCTCAAATGCAAAACAAGACAATACTACATTATGACAACGAAAACATAACAGTGACAATAGTGAAAGCAATGCAAATAAAGAAGAAGTTTATGTTCTTTCGTTTGTTTGTTTGTTTGCTGATGGTATGGCTTGTTACATGCGAGCAAAAAAACAAAAAAAAAACGAGAAGAAAGAACTAACGACAATTTGGTTTTGCATTTTGTTGTGGCTCCGGAGATGCATACTACTGAAGAGTAAAAACAAACACACAGAGAAAGGAGGGGGAATTTTAGTTGCTGTTGAATTGTTGTCCGTGACTGTTTCCATGTCCGGCTCCGGCAAGTAAACACTTGCTGCTTCCGTGGGAGATTTCAAAAGCACATATCCATTAGATGCCACCATATATATATATATATATATACATACATTCATATATATAAATACATAAACTAACACTGTTGGAGTTCACTGGTTTCGGTTGGCGTTGTGTTGATGTTAGACAGCAAAACTTTTCGATATGCCAGCTGAACTTTTTCTTTTCAGTAGATGATTGTGAGTTCTGCGTGTATTCGGTATGCAGTATATTTCTCTTCTGGCTTTTGTTTAGGACTATACTAAATGTTTTATGCTTGACCTGCGTGTGTGTGTGTGCGTGTGTGTTCGTGTTTGCGTTCTAATGTAATGCTGGTTACAATGTGAAAATATTTGCCTCAAATTGTAGCAAAAGGAAGTTTCATGCAACTGATTCTCTACTATGCCTGCACTGTATATGTATACTTATATATACGTATGCACACACGTATGCATGTACGTATATGTTTCTGTATGTATCGTTGTAAACTTTCCTGCTTAAGCAATTCATTGCTATGTGCACGTTTTCTATGTCTACACATATATGTGCATGCGTTTGTTTGCTTGTATTTCACATTGTTTGCTGAGCGAGTCTTACCCACATCATCAGGAGGTTATTTTAATTTTATTGTTCCGTTTGAAATGCATCGGAAAGTGTTTGCAACGCATAATATACATGTATATATATATATATATATATATATATCCATCACGTATACACGAATGCATGTATATTTGCGTAGTACATAAATTTTCAAAATTTCCAAGTGTTGATGGGTTTTATAAAATGTTAAATTATTTTTTAATTATCCTTTTTACAAAAGAAGCTCAAACAACATTTTCCTTTTGCTCTTTGAATTACAAAAAGTCTGGGGTCAATTTATTTTTACAATACATACATACACACACAGTAAACAATATTGTTAGTCCGCAAAACTCAATTAAATTCTCTATGCTTCCCCGAAAAGAATGTATATACTGTGAATAACCTGAAGATTATTTGAATGCAATTATAAATATAATGAACTGTAAACTATAAAGTTATTAAAAATTTCCAAAAGAAAATTTTTCCAGTACAAATTAAGTTCGCTTTTCCAAGATCTAAAAATGTTTGGTCTATAAACAAATTTTATACTTTGTTTAATCCTTTTAAAGATTGTGCAGAAATATCTCTACAATTTTGTAGACTGACTAATTTTTATATCGTACATTACATGGATTACGTAGATCACTTGATCGATTTTTTACTTTGGCCAAACAAAATGTACCTAGAAATGTCATCTGAAGTCTGAAGAAGGAAAGGTTTTAATCGTAATTTTCGTCAAAGGATTTTGGCATTTAAGCCGAATTAGTTTTGTTTGCGGCGATTTCAAAATTTTTTCCCCAACAAAAAAATGGAAATAAATCGGGAAAATTTTCATGCGATGATTTAGGAGTTTCGATTCGTCCAGAATAAGTTTTTGCGCGAGGAACTATTGATGCTGTTCTGTATGTGTGGGTGTGCATATGTGTGTGTGATAATGCAAGATGGGCATGTGGGGGACTGTGAGGCTGAGGCAGGCTTAGACATTGTTCCCAACGACACATATATACAACAGTGCAAGTTCGCTGCTGGTAGTGCTTCAAATACTATTCCTTAGAAGATGGGGTATTATTACTTTAAATAATTTTATTCGAACACGCCCTTAATTCGTATTTTTTTGTAAGAATGGCGCTACTCATGTATCTAATAAGGCTTTCAATGTTAATTAATTACTTGAAATCCCGTTTATTGGTAGGTTGGATTGCTTAAGGCTTCTGATTCTTAAATGATCGAAAGTCAGCCAAAAACCGACTTTCTTTTCAATCCCTCAGGGGCTGCCCCCGACACGTGTAACAACATAACGTAGACGCGGGGGATGGTAAAGGACTTGTGCCTGGTACATGTCTGGCCAATCGGTAACTGTTATGCCTTCACCGACTCAACATTCATTGTAGCTATGGGGATATGGGCAAACCGCACTGACATTTGAGTTCGCAAACAACGGCTTGGTAGACGCGATTCTTATCTACCCGGCAATAAATTTACAGTTCTTTAGCTTTCTGAAGCGGGACCACCAATAGCGTTTACTTGGCCTTGATTGGATAAAGCAATTTCTTTCCTTACCATCTTCAACTTTTTTTTAGATATCCTTTCTGTTTTATTTTTATTTACGCAATTAATCACTCATGGCGGGATGTTTTCGATTCTACACGGCTTTTAAAACAACACATGTCTATTTTTGCTACATCTGTTTAAATTAGTTAGAGTTAAAGTTTAGCTTGTGTTCACTTCAAGGATCGAAGTTATCGACAATATTTTATTTTCTATTATTTTGGGTTCAGTCCGGTTGCGGTTAATCTGATCAAGTCTTACTTGGCAAACCGGTTTTGGGACCTACTACGTTTAGTACTTTACTGATGACTTCATTGCATGCTGCCACAACTGTCACATTCACTTATTTGCTGATGATGGGCAGATCTATCTCTTGTGTTCTTCCGGAATTTTGTATTGCCTGGTCCACCGCCTAAATGAAGATTTGGATCGTTTTGGTCTATAGTTCGATTCTAATAACTTGAAATTCAATACCAACAATACTAAAGCCATTGTTATTTCATCTGTCTACCGTGACTTGCGATCTGTTAAGATGTTCGGTGAAAACATTGGTTTTCAATATTGACTTCAGGTTCAAGTGCCGCTTGAATGCCGTAGATCGTGCTAATTTTATGATAATGCGCATCCATAACATTCTGACGAAGCTGTGGCTTTCTTGATATCATGCTCCTACCATCACAAATTGAGACTAATCAAATGTCTAGTCATGCCTCCCATATCTAATGGCGTGAACGTATACGGTAGCTTAGATTGTGTTTGCAGCAATATGTTGCAGTGATTTCTGAATAATTGTGGTAAATATCTTTATAATGAACGGAAGTATGAAAGAATATTATCGCAGTTTTCGCCTAAAATTTTGGATTCGGATTCTCGAACGTACATTAACATTAAGAATCTATTCTATTTTTCAGAATCCCGTCTACACACGAACACCAGAATACTGATATGAAAAAGTGTTGTGTGCTAGACCTGCGTCTGCATGATCATAAATATTTAGTATCATCAAGGCTATTCTTGGTTAACGCTGTAAAGTCGCGTCGCATTACCACATCGTATTAGAACGATTGTAAGCCCGTTGCTATTAAAACCTTCTATTATCTATAAATTTTAATTTATAGGTTATAATTGCGCCTATATCTTTGCCTTGATCTAATATTGTCTAATATTGTTATTCATAACGATAAATTGTTGTTGTTTGTAACTGTGCCGCAAAAGATTTTATCTAATTGGCACCTGAACTGCAAACCAGGAATATCATCAGCAACAGTTCCAAAACGAAAAGTACTGCTTTGTTTGTGGTGGGACAGGAAAGGTCCAGTGTACTACGAGTTACTGAAACATGGAAAAACCATTAACGTGGATCTGTACTGCTATCAAAGAAAAAAGGCCTGCATTGGCGTGTAGAAAAGGAATAGTGTTCCACCACGATAATGTTCGACCGCATACTGCAATGGTGACAGAATAAAAACTGAATGCGTTAGAATGGGAAGTCCTTAGTCAGTCACCGTATTGACCTGACATTGCACCATCTGATTATTATCTGTTCCGATTTCTGCAAAATTATCTAACGGGAAAAAAATTCAAGTCTTTTGAAAGTGTTTCTAAGGTAGTTGCTGACTATCCTAACTTCTAGGACGAGAACTTCTGCAAAAAAGGAATTCACATCTTACCTGAAAGATGGCAACAGGTTGTAACAAATAGCGGAACATATATAACTGATTAATATTAAACACGTATTTTTGTAAACGAATTCAAATATTTTCTTTAAAATACGGCAGAACTTTCCCTCCAACCTAATATAAGGGTTATTATAAACGTATAATAATAAGCATTTTTGTTCATTAATAATTATTATTAAATTAATTTAAACTAAACTAATAAATATAGAAAATGTCGATTTGAAATTTGTATACATTTTAAAATTGAATGGAACATCTTACGTAAAACTGGTCCCAATGGGTGTCGGCAATGATGCAAAGTGACAATTAAAGAAAAATTTGTTAAAATATTTTAAATACTACCCGTAAACGTTAAGTTAACATCTCTCAATATGTACGACATACATCAATATAAATTAGAAACTATTTACCTTCTTCGAGGACGGTGATCTCCTCTTCGACAAGTTTGTCGTAAAATGTACGCCATATGTATACAAGGACTTTATTGATGTCCTTATTTTTAGTATATTTGCTCTCAAGAAATGTATTAAAATCCTCCTTATGACGAAAGACGGCGTTGTGAACAGTTTCAGGTTCATATACACCCAACAAATTCGAGATTGAACACTTGAGCCATAAGATGCGATTATCATCCATGGCAATGACGATGATGTTGAACAATGGTGGTGGTGGCGGCTATCACAAAAAGAATGAACCGACAGAATAATATTGGCGGGCGCGACGGATATTGGTTGGTTGTAAAACGTTGCAAGTGGAGATGAACAGACAAATATTAAGGAGGGTGCGGCTTCAAGAGACGCGTTGTTGGTTGTGATAACTGGTTGACTGGTTAAAGACAGTACTAACACGTTGACACTTGATACCATTCGACCATAAAGCGAGTGTTATGCTACAGCATCTGCAATTGCTGCTGCTGCTGATGCTGCTGATGCTCTTGCTATGGCACAAATATCTTTTGTTATATTATACAAAAACCCGGTTGTGCTCTTGACAAGTTGAGTTGACGAGATTTACTCGAATTTGGTTAGTTATATATTACTTTCAATCTGTTTGTCTCTCTCTCAGGCATGTACATGCATGCAAACATAAACACGCACTTAAGCATGCAATCAGTAGAATGAACGAAATGAAATTTAATTCTGTTCCTTTTTGTTGGCGTTTCTTTTACTTCGTTTCATGCGATTTCCTCCTGAAAACTTTAATGGGAGCAGAGAGATGGAGAGAGAGAAGAGAGAGAGAGAGTGAACACACATATAAACAATATAGCGCATATGTGCTGTAATGTTAGAAATGCAAACAAGAAATTTTACAAAGTTGAAAATCAAAACAAAATGAAAAGAAAAAATTTAATTTGTCTTGATTACACTTTCTATTTTTATTTTGGTTTATTTTTCCGAAATATTTACGAATTTGCATTGTTTTGGTTTTTCCTATTTTGTAAAACACCTGAACAACGAATGTTGAGAGAAAAAAACTTTTAAATCGAATACAAAAATTTTTATCTTTTAATTATCTTTTTTTTCTGTTTTGTGATAATTTCGTAATACGAACTTTTTTTATTCGATATATATGTTTTTGCATAATTTTTCACTTTTTTCAAAATAATTTTATCAACATTGTATTACTTTTAGAAAATTTTTGTAAATTTTAAATTTCTTGTAAGCTTCTAGGGTTTTATTTTCAATATTGCACACACACACGCACATGCACAAACCTGCCGGTTGAATTTCGCTGTTATCGTTGTTCTCGCTTTCGCGCGACGCGTTTTTCGTTTTTTTTTCTTTTTATTTACTATTTGTTGTGTAATAAATCTTAAGATTATTTTCTAATATTTTTTTTTAATATGAAAAATTTTCCTTGACTGCTTGTCGGGATTTTTTCATTTCGAATGAGAAAAATTTTCTTTTTGTTTTTTATATATGTCTTTTTCTCAGTTTAACATTCAAGGCAGCGTTGTAGTTGATCAACTCGTCGTAGTTACTGCTTGTTTAGCTATGTTGCCAGCCATTCAAACAAACTATAAAACGTAAAGCTGTATTGTATAGGCATGTGTTTGCTTGTCTTGTTAAGCGTTGCAAAACAATTCGAAGCATATTTCATTTAGTAACCACCACTGACTGACTGGCACAAGGCACTAAATAACTATAGCAACAATAACAAAAATAAATCAAATAACGGTATCGTCAAAGCTTATACGAAACCCAAGCAATTCTACAAACTTGGAATAACAATGTTGCAAATGTTTTTTTTTCAATTCCTAATGCGGATTCGCCTGTTACGTCAGCTTTGCTTTTGCATACATCTCGACACATGTACATGCGTATGCATGTAAAGTGCGTGCCTACATTCCTACTACAAGCATGTTATTGACATTACAAATAAATTCTTAACATATACAATATTCGCTGCAATATTCGTGGTTTTATATCAATTTCCCTTGATCTACGGTCTACGCTTCACAATGTAAACAAATGTATTTCAACTTTGCTTGCTTATCATGAATGTCTATTTGCAGCAACAACAATAACAACAACGAAAGCAAGCGGCTTTGTTTACCGTTGTTAACTCCACCATATCAAACGCGGTCTTATTTCTTCAAACGCAACGTCAAGCTTTATCTGAATTTTCAATTTTACGGAATTTTTCTTTTTTAAACCTTCAACGAAATAAATAAAAACATTTCTTACAATTTTCTGGGATTTTATTTTACAGTTTTTGAATTGAATTATCTAAAGACTTGTACTATTATGGTTCGTGTTTAACTAAATATTTAACAAAATCGCTTTTATTGTATGAAATATTTGATTGATGAAAAAGCTTAACGCTTAATATTCAAACTTGCATTTCCATCTACAAAATTAATTGTGTTTCACTATTACGAACGAATATGCTAACAAACAAAACGAGGCTAAATTGGCTTGAAACTATTGCACTACTTAAGGATGCATAGATTTTTTTATGATCCCCCGGTGGCATTTTTTTTTCTTTTTTTTTTTTCATATATGCACAAAGGGACAGTCAATGCTTTTGACAGCTTATACCGTAATATAGGAGGTGGGTAAAACAAGCTAAATACCGTGTTTTGATTTATCGTTTTCGGCTTGAACGTACTATCCCTTATTCTTATACATATTTGTTGTAAGGAATAAAAATAGTTTTAGTGGGCTAGTGTCCAAAAAGAAGTAGGCAAAGAGAAAATGGTACAGAGCGGCCGTAGCCTAGTGGTTAGTGCTCAGTCGGTAAATGTTAAACCATTAAGACATTTCGCCTCGTAGTCGAGATCGATGCAAGGATACTTATAAAGACTCTGCTTTTATTGGTTACAAAATTTCAAAGAGGGATTGAATTTACCTTTTCAAAAATATGACGGAGTTTTTCGCACCAAAATGTATCACTGAGAGTATATATACAACTTTCTGGAAAAAGGAAGGATTCATTATCTTGCGCTTAATGAACTCCTCAGCAGTACAAAAAACAGCTCTTTCGGCAGCACGTCGTTCACCAGAAATGACATTGAGAATGTGTTGAGGAGTTGAAGACGTCAGTGCAGCACAACGTTTTAACATTCTATTTTTGAATGTTCGTGCACTCAATATATATTTTTCACTATATTTTGGTAAACTACAGAATAGATAGATCTGACTAAAGCTTTGCACACTGCCAGAACTTTTTTGGGAGGCAATCCTGACTGATTATTAGACACGAGTTTGATGATATTACATCCGGATTGACAGTCTGTGAAGGCCTTCTCATAATGTCCACGAAGAGTTAGGCTATCGTTTAAAATTCTGTAATTCGGTGATAATGTCAACAGCAGAATTGTAAGGAATACGTCTAAGATTGGTACCTTTTTTCAATAGTATATTCACACCACCATAGCATCGTCACGGCGTTTGGTGGCTGAAGTGTAATGCACCATTTTAACTTCGAGAACACTTTCGTTTTTCGGCAAACTTTCACATAAGGTGCAAAAATCAATATTATTTGAGTTCAAATAAAAATCTAAAAATAATAAAATTGCGCCGAACATTATATTGTAAAGATTAGATCATATTTTAAATAAAACAGGCATCCCAGAGGATTGACTCAAAGCACTAGATACATGATCAAAGTGAGAACTAGCACAACAAATAAATTTCCTCTCCACAACTGCATTGCTTACATCGTTACTACCATTGTTTGAAGAAACCGTAGACGAGTTTACCAACGAAGGGAACATCTCATGCTTATCTCTCACTTCTTTATAAGTTAATTTCTGAATGACCATTACCTTATAGAGAGCTTATTTCCGCTCTCTATTCGGATAAGCCTGGTTTAGTTCATTTCAAGCAGACATTTGATTATTACGCATTTGTTAGTAAATTTAGTGGTTTTGCGACAATTAAGGCACTTGGTCGATCGAAAGGATACAAAAGTTTAACTTAATAGACTTAGAGGGGGTTAAAGCCAGTTTTCACGCTGGTCGTCGGAACAAACTCATTCTTGTCGCCTGCATTTCTCCTCCAAAACCTAATGGCAGACTTAATCGGTACATCACACACCGCATTTTTAATAATTTCGTATACGTTATAATGTATAGGGACATATCGAACAATACCAAATCTTTCCGTGCAAGATCTAGGATTGTAAGTTTTCAGGTTGTCTTTTCGAAAATTATCCTTGATGAAAGCGTTACCATGGAGAGTAGTATTGAAAAGTAATGTAGCTCTGCGCTTACTAACCCTTTTGAGTTCTTTTAAGCCAAACATCTCAAAATTTTTAAGTTACTTATAAAGGAAAAAATCGGAGGAGATATTCATGTACAAATATGTCTCCGCGGCTTTTTGGTCTTCTTTTAGCTTATTTTTGTAGCCTGCCCTTTTCAAATAATTTCAAACTGCCATGTGACTGATGTGCCTCCGCGATTTCCTGACAGTTCGCGTGCCCATCTTGTTCTTACTTTGTCAGTAACTGACCGATCAGAGCGAGGTGCATCTTTGACATCGAAATTTGCGGAACGGAATCAAGCCAACTTCTTCTTTCGTTCACTCACAACATTCTCATCGTACACTTCACAAAATTTTTGTCTTGTTTTTGCATGTGTTACCTTTTTATAATAAAAAAGAGTTACATAGCATATTTCTTCAGATATATCACTTATTTCCAAATCAATATAACTCTTTCACGAGCAAAGCATTAGGAAACTATCTTAACAAAAAATGTAAGCTGAAATACCCACCTTTTAAGCACATATTCGTTTGAGACAATCAGGTGAGTGTTGTTCGATATATAGGCATCAAGACCATGTAGCGGCAGAAAACTGCGGAGACCTTATATATTATCCATTCCGGATATCTTTCATATGTACTGCGTGTATATACGTATGTATGTGTCAATATATATATATATAGCTACGATTTTGGTTAGTAGAAAACGCGGAGTTGGCGTCCAATTCCAAAAACAAAAGAACGAAGTGCGTTTGAAGCTAGGAGTAAGTAGAAAGTACGTTGCTTTATTATGTGATGACAAGAAAAGGCTAATTCGATGGCTTTCCCCAGGGGATTAGGATTAAGCTCTCGCAGCACGGCTTCATTTGCCGCAAAAAATAAACATATAGCATATATAGCATATACATAAAATGTATGCGTGAGTTGAGATGCAACGGTTACAGAGAAGAAGTAATGGAAATCAATAAGACAATCCACCCCGCGAAGGACTCGCGGAGGACAATGGTCGCCGAAATGTGTGCCGGCAGTTACGTGCACTACCTAGGCGACATGGATGACGAATCATGCTGCTGAAACGCTCCAGTACTGTCTTTCAAGATGCCTACCGCCAGCTCGGATAGTAAAAAAGAAAGAAACGCATACACATATATATACATCACGTGTTCAATTGTACGTGCTTATATTCCAAATTCTATATGGTTAAAACAAGACATATTAATTGCCATTTCTTGGAGTTCTTTAAATACTTTAAACAATTCAAGTAGTATTTCGCTCTTGCAGGATGGGAGCACGTAGAGCTTCTTCAGCGGCTCCATACAAAAATTTTTCTTTAATATGCAAAGTTTAAAGAAATATCAAATTTTTGCTTTACAGAATACACTTTTTGCAAAACGCTCAAATGTAGCTTAGGAACGGATTCACAATAACTTCACATCCGATAGAAGCAAGAAAGAAAAGAAAAACTCTTTCGTCGTAGTCGGTGAGTCGCTTCAAAACGACAAATTCCGGGTATTTTATACATTAATCATATATATACCTGATAGTAAAACATGTCCAATGTGGCGTTTTTTGTTCTTCGGCGTAGGCGTCTTAATCATCGATTGCATTTTCGAGCCTGAAGATGATAGCCGGTTGCATACTATTGAAGACCCAAATGAATACAATGCTTTAGGAATACGCCGATTTTTGAGCACTTTGGTTTCGTCAAAAGTTACGGCCTATGGGGTGTTGAGTTTTGTACGATTTCTGGAGGGCTACTATTTGCTCTTATTTTTAACAAATTCTAAATAAATAAAAATAAAACTGTTGTTCAATAAAAAGAAAATGAACTTCACCAGATATTTAAGCAATGGTTTACGAAGACCGCACGAGTGTGGCTCAACAACAAAAAATTAATTTATGTTAGCAAATTTTATTACTTTTTAAAATTATTTTAAACATAATTAAATCTTATTTTATTTCATAATTTCTCTTTTTTACATTTATTCATTTTTTTGTTTTCTTCCCACAGCTCCTCACCACATTATGTTAAGCAAGCAAAGCAATTTTGAGCTTCTCCCACAACTAATTTCCTTGTTTAGTACTTAACAATTATGTTTAACGATATGTTTAAACATTATTTTTGTAAAATCTTTTTTTCCATCCCAAAAAAAAATTATCAAAAACATGCCTTTTTTAGGCTGTAACAATTATTATACTTTTAATTATGTTACTCTTTTATACATACATGCCATTACAACAGTTGTAAAGAAATATGAAAAAGCTCCGTACGTATGAGTAATGTTTTGTTGGTAACATTTAAATTATTAATAATACTCTCAGTTGTTGTATTATATTTTTCTCCTTTTGATCTAAATTCTCCACAGGGAAAAATTACTAATACATATACATATATATGCAAATGCGAAAAAAATATATGCTTTTAAGCAAACACATGTATTATAAACTTAATGCTGTTTTGCATTAAAAAACAATTGTGTGCTGCCAATACACACACTTTGGTGTAGATGTCTCTTTAAACGTAAAAAGGAAAAAAAGAACTTGCAAAGTATGTTACACATTACTGGTAAATTACTTTGGCTCATAAAAGAAAAAAGAAAGAAAAAAAGAAACGAAAACAAACACAAGAAAAAAATGTCTCTTTTTTTTGGTTGATTTACTTCATCATTGCTGTGCAATGTTGATGTTTATTTTTCCTTTTTTTTAAAGTCGACCAAACAGCAAAGAGATAAAAAAAAAAAAAATGTACACAGCAATGTCGGCATAAATAGAATTGACACATAAAGGTAAGAACTGACAAATAACCCTGAAATAGAATAAAACAATAGCAATAAAAAAAAATATAAAAAAAACAACAACCAGAACAACATAACAGTCGCAACAAGGAGAAGCAGTTTTATATTGCAACAACTGTATAAACAATATAAGGATGACGTACGACGAAGAAGTAGTTGTGTGTTGTTTTTCTGATGATGATCACTCCTCTTTGCAAACAGTTTACTTAACAAGCAACGAAACACAAATGTATATATATATTGAGATGTTTTATAAAATTTGTACATCACTTTACATTCAGTCGATGTCTAAACGAAGGTATCGTTAGGCGTGCAGTCATTTGGTAAAGATGTCTAAGTGCGTATATAGGGGTATGCTTGCTGTGTATTTATCTACTCATCAACTTGTACGAAATTCACGTAAAATTGTCATTTAGTTTGTTTCATTTTCAAATTGTTATGTTGAACTTTATTTTTCCTATATATATATTTTTCCTATATATATATATATATATATATATTTTCCTTATACGTTTTTAAGAGGGTATTCATACCTCGTTTATGCAAGCGAAACAACCTAGGCGCTTACAGATAGTATTAAGCCTTTTAGTAGTATCGTTGCTATATCCAGACTCTTAAGTAGTAGTGTCACTAGCTCTGTAAAAATGTGCGGTATATATGTGCACATATATCCTTCTGTTTGTGCCTTCGTGCAGTTGTCATTTTTAGTTTGTTTTGTTATATTGCTACTCATGAATTGCTTTTGTATTACTTGCTTCTCCTAGAGAATAAAAGGAAAACGAAAAAAAAGCGGCTTCGTTGTTGCTGATATACGTACAACTTGTTGTACGCACCTGTTTACTAGAACTTTGTATTTATTTATTTTTATTTTTTTTTTTTCGTTTTTTATGTCTTTGTAAACTCATATTTTATCAACCTTTAAAATGATTTTTTATGCAGGTTCTTCTTTCTTTGGTGCTTCTTTTTTTCTTGTTTTTTTTCTTTTGCAATTGTTGTCTTTATTATTTGTTGCAACATATGCTTGCTGATGTGTTTCCTTGAATTTTATTTTGCATTGTTTTTGTTTTCCTTGCTCTTTATCTATTCTTAAAGTTAGTTGAATTGTGAAATTCGAGTTTTTGTTTTTCTTTATATTATCCAACGTAAGGTATGATGCGTTGTATGTGCATAGGTAAGTAAGCTGTTGTTGCAAAACATCTCTGGAATCATGTAAATTCTGAATTATGTTTTTTTTTTTTTAATATTTTTCTAAGTATTCTTTCCCTTTTTGCATAAATTCATTTGCTTGCTTTTACTGCATTTGCCATGGATTCCTATCGTCTTAACATATGTCTGATTGTGTGTTTATTTTCAACCATTTTTTTTTTTTTGCTGTAATCAACTTTCTGTCTTTACTGAATTTTCCATTACAATAACAACAACTGCTGCCGCTAATATTGAATTTTATTCATCTGTAAAGAGGTTTTCTGCTTACGTGCATTTATAACCTTATTTATGGTACAATAGTCCTATAGAATATGTACATATACATATGTCTGTATGTACGTCTATTAAAATACAAAGAGAGCACGGAGACTTTGATCAACTTTGTAAAAGTATGAAGAAAACGTGCTATTCTCTACCGAAGGCGACATGTCAGCAGCTTCTCAAAAGTATTGAAATGCAGACATCAAGTGGCATGCATTAAGCAATCCATGATACAGCGCAATATATAAAATGAGTATCAGAGAAACATTGCTAGGCTTTAATTAGTATGAGCTATCATGTGCTATTTCTATTTCCAAATGATATTCAGATCTTTCCGATTGTTTTTGTAACACTATCTGAATTCCTTTTTGTTTCGACTACTCAAGCATTTTTTAATTTTTCAGTTTTAAGTTATATATTAAAATATAAACACACTTTTTACATATCTTTTTCTCAGTGCCGAAATTCTGTATTGAAGTAAGTATATTGGTCTGTCCATCTAAGATAATTATTGGCACAAATTCGGCAAAAGCGACCGATCATAATTTCCTCAAAATATCATCATCTTTAGCGAGAAAGAAAATATTTGTCGTTGGGTCCTTAGGGATGGTAGGTCGATATGACTCCTGCTCAATCATAGCATATATTATTAACTATATTTACGAAAAGTAACAAACAATCTCGGATGAATTTGGATTATAATAAAAACAATGCCTTCATTAATCCAGTTGTTTATAGCTTGCGTTAGAGAAATGCTTACATAATCCTTTCAAATAAAATAAGGCAGCTGTTATCCGGAAATCTCTATCGCTTTACAA
This sequence comes from Glossina morsitans morsitans, assembly GCA_001077435.1. NCBI lineage: Eukaryota > Metazoa > Arthropoda > Insecta > Diptera > Glossinidae > Glossina > Glossina morsitans. The sequence goes on from CCAG010022515.1 coordinate 87,660, forward strand.
GCAAAACAATGAACAAAAAAAAAAAAAATTCTGAAATTTTTCCTTTTGATATTAATTTTTCTTTTACATATTTATATGTCACTTGTTGTGATGATAAATGGACAGACCGCATTACGGGAAGAGAAAAGATAAAGAGAGAAGGGAGAGGAGAGAAAGAAAAAGATGTTGTATAAATATTTTTAAATATATACACATGATTCTCAATACATATAAACATTTATAATTGCATTCACCAGTAAAAAAAGACATATTTATCTTTATGTTGGTTTATTGTTTGTATACGAAATTACCGTTAAACGAAAGATAAATTATGTTCGGTTTGCAGCGAATTGTCGATATCCATCATCTAGATTTTTTTGCATAAGAAAAACTCAGTTTACGGTTACACAGAATTTGCGTCTGCTTACACACAGTGTGTATGCGTACGAGCTTATATTGCTTATATATCGACTGACTTATAAGTCAGCAGCATGCGAATCAGGAATTAGAAAACGCTATTGTGGAATATGTTGTTGAAGTAATCTCTGAAATATAGTTTTTCGGAACTCTCTTATGAAGGCAATGAAGGAACGAGTAGATCTTGTTTCAATAGCGGCTATAAATGAATAAATAAACACATGAATACAGATCTGAGCTGGTTTAAAAACTTACTTGTATATACGTGTACTTATGCGTACACACACTCACACAAACGTACATACGCACAAGCCGCTTACTATACAATTTGTATAGAAGAAATGCATGTATAGCCGTTTGTGATTGCATTTATACATCAAATAAAAATTATTTTGTTGTTGTTTTATATATATGTATATACATATATATATACATATATATGTACACATATGTAGACGTATATATACATATATACGTACACGTATATATATATATGTACTAGAGAAAGAAAGTTCAACATGCATACGAAGACCTACGTATTTATATTTCAGATATATATATATATATACATATGATAGTTTAAAAAAAATATGTAAATAAAATTCTGTGCTGGATTTTCATCATTGGTCAACAATTTGCCTATTTTTTTTTTATTTTTACTTTTTGTATTTTGCTTGACGACCTTTTTGCATGTGTTTACATGTGTGTATATTTAATATATACATACACATCCGTCAGGATTATTTATGTCAAGTTTTTCTTTTTCATTTGTGTTTTCGTTACTTCAGCACAATACTCTTGCTCTTGCTATTACTGCTGTTGTTGGATGTGCCGTTGCTGTTCACTCTGTATAAAACCTGTACGTTGAGTTGCTTTTAAATACTGATGTGTGTGGTCATGATCTTCACTGGATAAACCGCAAAATTATGTCATCGTTGCAATTAATTACGAACACATTTCCTTGGGGGATTTTTACGCTATTTTTTGCTTTTTTTTCTTTCTTTTTTTTTCTGTGTTCACTATTTTATCATAAATTTCAGCGACGTTATTACCGTTATCATTATTATTACCATTAGCGTCAATCTGATGATGGACAAACAGGTAAAAGCGAACCATTATAAGAAGATGGAAAAACGTGGATTTACGTTTATTGTTTTTTCAAATTTAAGTAAATTTATTTGCTATTAATGAGACCTTTATAAAATTTATTTTTTATAAAAAATTTTCTTCAATAATTAGTTAAAGATTTTTCTTTTTGTTGTTTTGTTGCTGACATAATTATAAAACGATGCTTATAATTATTTATGATGCCATTCTTTCATGGATTATCCATTTATTATTATCAAATATTTGGTTGCTGTCTCTTTTTGTTGTATTGCTTTTCAAGAAAATTCCCTAGAATTGGTATTTGCTTTGTTCTTTTCGTTTTTTTCTTTTTATTTAATTTATTTAAGGTATGCCCGGAGTAATACATATTGGTTTTATTAATTGCTGTACAATAACCACAGAAAATTTGCTTAATTCAAAATACGAAAATGTCATTAAAGAGAAAGGTGACCATATTTCTGATTGATCACAATAGATGGCAATAAAAAATTAAGCCAATACAAAAGGATTCGGGCAATTGCTGTTATACAAAAAAAAAGTGAAACTTAAACGCAATTACGGTTTCAAAGCTTTCAGAATAGATATTAAGGCCTTAAAACTATGCGGAACGACCCGATATTCTAGAAGATGTCTAGTCGTGAGGCGCTTGCTATAAAATGTTTTACGACTCCCTTTGTCGATGGTTAAACATCACCATACACTCAGGGTATGTTCCCTATAGGTGGAAAATACCGCGATAGTCAGAAGCAAGTGAGGCCTCAGGCTACTTGGCTCGTACCCAATCGCATTGAAATTTCAACCCGCGACCATCGGTTTGGTAGTCTAGACTTTTATCTGCTCGAATATAGGACCATGTTTATGATTTCGCTATATATATTATTTAAATTCCTGGTCACCTTCATAACTTAGTAAAATGTGTACATATTTACTTTTAGTTTTACCTTTCAAAAACCTTTAATACCATGTGCACCATTGACCATAGGGTACTTAATCATCATTAAATGAGTATTATCGTACATAGTTACACACACAAATATGTGGACCAAAGGAAAAATTATAGAAAAAGAGGAAAGCAAACGAATGAAAGAATAAACGAACATCAGCCAAATGCTTGTTATATTTATGTAAAGTAAGGTATAATAACAACAGATGCTTCGCTGTTAAATCTGTGAACCCAAATATTAAATTTGTTTTTTTTTTTTTTTTTTTTTCTTATGTGCAATGCAACATGTGAAAGCCAGTAATTTATTTTCAATTATTTACAGTTACTCTAGTTCGTCAGTGAGGCAATAATCCAATAATTTAAAAATTTGTATACACCAAATGTATGTTTCCTTTTGTTGTTTTTCATTGACGCTAAAGTTAGGCAACAAAAATTTTTACTATTTGATAGTCGTAAAAATAGTAAAATATTTTAGGTAAGTTTGTGGATACAATGCAAAAGGAAATTCTTCAAGACCGTCACTAATTTGCGCTGAAATTTTAGATGCCTCCGAGATATATATGCAGATTAACCGATTACGAACTGCAGTGTTTTGATTCAAGTATATATATTTCTCAAAAAATCGTTGAAAGACAAAAACAAGATCAGACGGCCAGGGTTCAATTGACTTGAAATTCTTATTTGGTCAGTGATGTATTGAATGTTTTTTGTTGTGTATTGCAAACTGAAGAACACAAACTAGGCATCTTTAGTCGCGATTCCATTATTGCCTATGGAATTTTCAAATCCATTTTGAACAGATAACTTTGCATAAGACTTGTTAGTATGTTATATAAGAACAATATTAGTGAGCGCAACGATCAGCAAATGTGTACAAAACTGGTTTGTAGACACCGTAGATACACTATCTATACTCGCCTATGTCCAACACTCGCAAGAACTTTTGGTTAATTTTATTATGCATTAACATTACGTTAACGTGCTCGTATAAAACGATGCGAGATAATTTCATTCAGTGGAAGTTGCAGCCATGCTTCCTTTAAAATATGTATTGGCGAAAATACAAAAGTTAGTTTTTAATTATTTTGAACAGCGCGCTCTGTAAACTGTAAACATTTTGTTAATTGGAAACAGAACATGAGAAAATTAAATAGCACATGTAAGCTTATAAAATCTAGGAACAAGCCTAAAAATATTACAAACTACGCATAAATTTCGAAAATTGTACACACCATAATTTAGAAATATATATATATATATTTCTTATATACGTCTGCAAGAAGCGACTTAGAAATCAATAACAATTTTATTTTCAGTCAGATACTCATCGCATTATGCATCTAAAAGTGACTGCCGGCGAAACTTTTATTTCTGCTGCTGCTTAAACTATGCAATAAAATTTTATAAAAATCTCGATCAAAAGTAGGCAACGCTTGTTTAGATATTTAATATGTTGCCCTCATGCAAAATCTACTTAGTGTTAAGGGATTCCACTGTAAATGCTTTCTATCTACGTGTCCTCTCGAAACTGCATGCATGCCTGTCATTGTACTGGCGCAAGTTATGCCGTAAGAGAAAATAGGTTTGCATTAAATTTCGGTTATGACATATTTTGTGACAATAACAGTAGTAACAGTAACAAATTGTATACAAATATGCTAACAAACCAAGTCAAGAATATTTCAAAATAATGTAAACAAAAAAAAAGAATTTCAAAATGAAGGCTCAATAGCCTTCAAAAGAAAATTTTTTTTTTCAAGTAAAACGACATTTTGTGTAAAAAAATTTTTTTTTTTTTTATTAAGTTACACTTTAAAAAATATATTCTTATTTTGCACACCTTTCAATTTATAACAAGAACAAAAATTGTCTGCAAATTAATATTTCATAGAGATTTCAATATTATTCTTGTTTACACTTTATTCAATTATAGAAAATAAAAGAAGAGCACTTTTTAGTCTTGATTATTGAAAAGATATTTACTTACTTCCTCTCTTAGTATGTAATCAACGATGCTTTCAATTACTTTGCATTCGTTAGGTGTTAAGGAAGTCGCAATAGAATTTTCTTTAAAGAAAGATCTCATCAACTTTTTTTTCCACAATTGAAATATTAGTAAAGATTAATCAAAAAAGATTGAAAAAAAGTATTATTTACGTAGAAGTGATTAAAAACGTTAGCAGGCAAAAAAAATTGTTTACTAACATGGAAATATATTCAAAATATTTCTTCTTATCTCTTCAGTTAAGAAGTATGCTTAGCACTCGAGCAAAATCTTCAAAGCATTTAATCATTGCAAACATATATATGGTACCAGTTTCTCTGTATCATCATAGCTTTCACAACTTGTAAAACAGGGTATGTTAAGTGTGTGCGCATGTAGCTAAGAAGCAAAAGAGTTTAAGTTAGGCTCTCCTTTTACTAGGCACATTGACTTAGAATCATTTTCGGAGACTAAATCTTTCTATGCTAAAAAGTTATAATTCGTAATGAAAGTTGGCCCATAATAGTAATTTGAAACAGAAGTTAACCATGTGGATCTATATATAAGGATTTTCTTGAAAAATTAGCCTTCATATAGCGAAAATTTGATACGAAACCGAGCAAGAAGGCCTATATTTTGAACACCATCGCATATAGTAACTCTCCCATATTAAATGTAACTTTAGTAATAATCTAGTGTAAAGCTAATATTTTGATTAAGCTAACATAATAATTTATTATATAAGATACTGATCACAGTTCAATTGAGTCAGAATTAAAGTCAAAATTAAAGTGGGAATTAAAATCAAACAAGAGAAGTATAATAAATATCAATGAATAGAGAATCTTTATTGTGTTTTCGTTCCAGTTCAAGCTGCAGGTTTCAATTTTCGAGCTATTTTGATGGAATGTAGTACACCGAGTTATTTTGGCGTCATAAATGTTTCGTATCGGATCACTTCTTCAACGACTTTCGTCGTTATCCGATTAGCTGTACGATATTTAATTGTGGGACCGTCGCCCACCTCCCTTCTGTTGCAAGCCGCATTTCGCAAACTTCATTTCATTGTACTCTTAAATGTTTCCAATATTTTCCATGATAGTGGGTTATTTTTTTTTTTTATATTTATCAGCGCAATATCTCAAAAAACTTTGAATAACTATTTGAATACAAATTTAAACAATAATTATGCAGTCTATTTACATGTATGCAAGTATTCATATAGAAAGGAAAAAATATAACTAAAAAAAAAAAATATTTTTACAAAATCGTTCACACAAGAGAGAATGTAATGAATGAATAACAATTTATATTTAAAAATCAAATTTTCCCCTATCGCGGGTATAGAATGACTCTTGTATAACTCTATAGCAATAAGTTAAAGAATGATATGACGTATGATTTTTCAAAGTTGATCATAATTAAAACTTGCATTTTTCTATGTTCGTTTTCGTTCATGGACACTTCTTCTATATTATAATTTTCATATGATAATCTCTTCAAGCTCGATCAACGAGAGAAAATTATTTATTCCAAGCAATTTGCAAAAAGCCCGTATTAAAATATATGATATATGCCTGATGTGTTGTAACGCAATAGTTCATTATTTTACATTAATCATTATTTTATGCTTGACTAGTGCCAATTTGCACATGATTTGTAATTTATTTATTTGCAAAATGTATCTCTCCATTCACATTATGAATGTGTATATTGTGTAGACTGGGCATAAACAGCACGAATTTATTTATTTTCATATATCATAGGCAAGCATTTGCAGAATAAAATACAAAACTGCAATAAAATATTCGAATTGCTATACAAGTGGTAGTGTAGCTAAACTGTTTGTTATCAAAGGGCAATAGTTATTAAGTGAAACTGTGTTAACTATAAAAAGGAAGATTGTAGTCAGGAAAAATAGTTGTAGTAATAGTTGTGTTGCACTTACCGGTGCCCACGAAAATTAGTGCAAATTAATAAACTACACGGCCAGTTGAATAGAAAAAGTTTAGGCAGGAAGTGTTATTTTATTTACTTATTATAATTAATGAAAATTATTTTATTTATTGTTACTGCGCACAAAGTTATGAAATAAGCGGAAAGTGGTAAAATGAAATAAATTTCGTATATTAAATTTTAGTTCGTTTCCGCGAATACTTTGTAATAATAACATAGACAGAATGGCGAGGTAATTTTTCATCTATGGATTATCAAAATGACGGCGATGTTGAGTTAATGCTTTAATTTGAAGTTATATGAATATGAATAATTTTTTATGTTAATTATTACTGAAAAATTGAATTTTATTGCAAATTTAACAGATGGGATTTAATTGCATTTAAAGCAATGTTATTATACGACATGCTTTTAATCTATTATCTAAAAGTTTCATTCCCACCGATCCGACGTTATTTATATAAAATGATAATAATGACTTTTAATTTGATCAATAAGTCTCGGGCCTAACATATAGGTGATGTCCATGAACGAATATGTATATTGTCTTGTGATGAAATCAAAATTTCATTTTCTTTCAATTAATACGTCATTCAATAAGTCCCCTCTCTGACACATACATGGCATGGCTATTCATAAGTTCATACGATTGCTGGATAGTACCAACCGTCAAATGATACGT